>SJYH01007203.1:34969-57340 GCA_006408735.1 Sylvicapra grimmia
GATACTCCGCGATGTGACCTGGGCAGGGCTGGGCCATCTTTGTTTCTTGGTGAGGGGTTCTTTCACAAACTTGATATTTTGCAGATTGTTAGAAATTTGGGTTTTGTGGGTGTCGTGTGTACCTGTCTGAATAAATCACTCTCTTTCATAATCTTGGCCTAAGTGTTGTCTAAATGAGAGACAGATGAGCCCCAGCCTTCAGGGGCCGGTGCAGGACTGCAGGTCTGCTGTGTCCATGGAGGGCCCCTGCCCCCACCATTGTCCCAGGATCCCGGCAAAGTGCTCTCACATGGGGGCTGCTGGTGAGGCCCCTGGCTGGGGGCACAGGAAGAGGCTGGGCCTCACCACCTGTCTTCCCTCTCCCACGCCTTTCCATCTGAGTCGCCCTTCCTCAGTGGGACCTGCTGCCGGGGCCCCGTGTTTGGGACCACGCAGCCCGGCTGAGAGAGGTGTGTCCGAGGAAAGTCAGATTATGGATAAGGGGCCCGGTCCCGTCCTGGTGGAAGCATCCACTGGGCAGTGGGGGAAAGGGTCCGGGGACCCCCCCCGGGGGAGGCCTCAGCTGAACCCACCGTGTTGGCTTGTCACCGCTCCAGCCCTCAGACAGGAGGGGACCCGAGCTGAGGGAAGGGCTCACACACCTCCCCGAGCCTGGCCTCCCCATGCCTGGTGTCACTTCACCCTGCCACCCTCCCAGGGAACCCCTTGGGGATGCAGGTCGCCATCCCACCACAGCTCACAGTGGGCTCACATTGGCAAGGACTCCTGGGCTAGGGGCTGGCGAATGCCAGGAAAGGGGTAGTCTTCTGGAACTCATCTGGACATCCTCTGCAGAGGAGCACTGAGAGCCCGCTGGAAGGGGAGCACCACGAGCTAGATGGAAGGGGAGCACTCAGAGCCAGACGGAAGGGGAGCACCAGGAGTCAGATGGAAAGGTCACATTCAGACCATCTGAGAGGTCTGGGCATCTTTGGGAAATGACTGGCTTAAAAGCAGACACGGCAGCTGTCCTGGTCCTACCCGGGCACTCGCCCGCGTCCATGCAGAATCCCGCTGCAGATGCTCATTGCAGCTCTTCCTCACGGCCACCCCAGTCAGCACATGCTGGACACAGTGCCCCACGGGCCATATAACCGCCCGCCAGGCGGGTCTCCAGAGACCAAGGCCTGTAGCCCAGCTCACACTGTTTACACAAGGTCCCTCTACGGGGAGGGAGAGCAAAAGAAGGCATCGGGGGTGCGGCCACACGAGGGGCGGGGCCCCTCCGGGGATGGCCGTGTCCACTGCGTCAGCCGCGGCGCTGGGAGGTGCCTGCAGGGTGCCGAGTGGGGCCCCGTGGGCGCCTGGAACTGCTCCTCACAGCCACACGTGCGCCAGCAGTTATTCCGGAAAGTTTATTAAAAGTGAACAACGTCTATGGAACAGGTAAACGGGCCCAGCCTCGGAACCCCTGAGGTTCTCACGTCGGTGGTGGTGGCCACAGACGTCGGGGGCAGGAGCGGGCGGGGGAGGGTCCAGAGTCGGGAAGGGCACGCGGTTGGAGGGGGCTGTTACCGATTAACCAGCTCCACTGGTTTTCCTTTAAATCACAAAAAAGCACACCCGCAGGGCAGAAGGCTGGCGACTTCCTACGCGGTGGAGGCTCCGGGCAGTGGCAGGCATGGCGGGCACGCCGGGGCCCAACCCCCCCGCGGACGGTGGCGGGGAGGAGCGGCCAGCGTGGGGCAGCAAGCTCCAGTACCTGCTGAGCTGTGTGGGCTTCGCCGTGGGCCTGGGCAACCTCTGGCGGTTTCCGTACCTGTGCCAGACGTACGGCGGAGGTGAGCCTCCCAGTTGTGCCCCCGCCGCGGCCTCCGGAGTGTGGGAACTCCCACCCCCAGGGATCTGTCCCCCGAGGTCCAGCCGGCGATGGCTTTGCGGTGCTGCTCAGCAGGCCGCCCGCCCAGGCTCCGCCGGAGTCAGGGCGCCAGGCCCCCCTTGCCGGCACTGTGTCCTCACTGACCAGACCCCAGAGGGCAGCCAGGGGCTGCAGTCACATGGGGAGCTGAGATGGGCACCCAGGCTCCTGCCTGAAGCCCACGCAGCAGCTGGAGCCGCTGGGCGGGGCGCCTCGCTCAGTGGCCCGCGGCTGTTGGTGTCTCGCCTGGTGTTGGGGACAAGAGGCGCAGACGGGGTGGACGGCTGCCCTCGGGGGACGGGCGCGGGGCGTGGCTCACTCGCCCCCAGGCTCAGGGCGGGGGCTTCCCGGGCAGGGTCACCCTACTGTGGTGTCTGAGCTGAGGCTCCCCCGAGGCCCGCGCTTCCCAGCGCCCACAGCGCTCCCGGCCGAGGCAGGCGCGGATCGAGGGTCCCCTGCGGGGCAGCGGCTCTGGCCTCCCTCCTCAGAGACGGGGAGGCCGAGGTGGTGAGAATTCAGCCCATCTTCCGGTCAGGGGGTTGGCGGGGGTCCTTCCCGTTCAAGGGCAGAGGCTGCCTGTTCTCCACCCAAAATGAGGGGGCAGGGGGTCAACATAGAAGGCAGAGTCCACATGAGCACCGCTCACCAAGCCTCCTGCTCATCCAGGCTCGGCGTTTGTGAGGTCTCTTTTTCCTGATGATAAGATCTGGGGCATGTGGGAAAATCTGAACATGCCGACGAATGGCCGGACGCTCCTCTGTAACAGCTGTCCTGGCGCCAGAGCCTCCATGGGTCCGGGGTGGGGGGCGGCCGCACCTCCGTGAGCGCGGCGTGGAAAGCACAGAGCGCCCCGGGGCACCGGCGCGGACCTGAAGCAGGGCGCCCAGGGCCCCCAGTGCCTGCCGCGCCAGCCAGGGCCTCGGCCACCCTCCACGCACGGGGCTCTGCCACCTGCAAGCCCAGCACTGCCCACAGCCTGACCCGCTGCCCCTCCCCGTGGACACCGCCTCTGCCTCCGCCCAGACAGCAAGCCTGCGGGCACCCAGAGCGGCCGGAGCGGGGCCCAGGGCCCCTCCCCGTGGACACCGCCTCTGCCTCTGCCCAGACAGCGAGGCCGTGGGCGCCACCCACCATGCCCGGGGCTCCGAGATACACCTGTAGGGCCCAGGATGCAGCTTTCCTGGGCTGGAAGTTCTAGACCAAATGCCACGAAGCAAGCTTCTCACGCGGCGAGAGGCCCTTCTCCGTCTGCTCTGACCACCTCTGGAGACCCTGAGACACGCAGGCGGAGGTGACACGCAGACAGGGCATCATCTGGTTTGCACTCGCAACCCCCTGACGTCAGGACTGTGCCTCCACGTTGTGGAGGGAGGCAGCGTCGTCGCAGAGCTGAGTGGACGTGGACGCGGGGCCGTCTGGGGTGTCACATATCTCCACTCTGCAACAAGCAGAGGAGGCGGAGGCACAGTGCCCGGTGCTGACCCCGGCTGCTGAGTGCAGGGCTCCAGCCCGGGCTCTGCCCAGGGGTCCCCCAGGGGGCTGCAGAGGCCCCAGCTCCCGCGCTGCCCTGGAGGCCTGCAGCCTTGGTTTAGTGTGGAGCCCTGGTGTCCAGCAGAGACAGCCTCTCGGCTCTTCCTTTAAACTGCCGCCTCCTCCCTGCACGGACTGCAGCCGCGGCGCACCGGCCAGGGGTCGGGCTGGGGTCCGGTGGGGTGCCGGGCCTGGCCCCTGCGGGCTCCACGGGCTTGGGAAGCAGTTCCCCCCCCTCCATGTGCCCCTCTCCCTCCATCCTCCCGTGCCTCTTTCCTCAAGATCACAGCCCACCGGCCCTTGCCGCTGTTCTGACCAGAGGCATCTTTTCTTACTGGGCCGAATGGCTGTGTGCCGCGCCCAGCATTCCCCGGGCTCCGCCCAGACCCGCCCGCAGAGGACGGTCACAGCAGCCGGGCACCTGATGACTGTGTGCTCCTTGTCACCAGCTCTGCCGCGGCGCTTCAGCTCTCGGGGCCAGAGCACCGAACGTGCGAGGCTTTCCCCACACTGACCGGGGCTCTGGTTCTCAGTGGACGCCAACTGGGTGCCCCAGAACCTAACCCCACCCTGCCCGCACAGGCTAAGGGCGGCCCTACAAGACACCCCCCCACCTCAGATGCCAATCTGGAGTAGCAGGTCCCAGGTCACCGTGGCTTCTTCCGATTCTTTACAAATTCAAGGGGTCCCACAAGCCTTCTTAAGACTCAGCGATTTGCCGGAATGGCTCGGGAAAACACGCAGGTCTGCAGGTTGGCCATGAAGGGTGCAACCCAGGAGTGCCGTCCGAGAGCGAGGCAGAGGCCCCCCAGCAGGGCCCCTCCTGTGCCTCCGCCAGGCAGGCACCCTTGACGGGACCCTGGGCTGCTGGCTGGTGACGCAGTCCCAGGTGTGGGGTCGCCCTGCCCCTCCAGCTCCCAGCCTGCAGGGTCAACCGGTTGAGGTTGAGGGACGTCAAGCTGTGCCCCTCGCCCGACACCCTGACACACCGAGGGAGCTCGGAGGCCGAGCCAGGACAGGACCAGACACATTCCCCTCAGTTCAGCGCAGCGTCCTGGATCCGGGGACCAGCTCTCCTCCCGCCTTGCAGCCCGGCAGAAACAAGCCTGCTGCGTGCCAGCCCCACTGGCTCCTCCTGGAGTTGGCATGAGGGGGCGGGTGCCCCCCCGGATGCAGAGCCCCTGAGCCCGGCCCCCAGCACCCGAGCTGGGCCTGTGATCCAGGCCCCTGTCCCCACGGTGGCCGTGTTGGGGCTGAAATGAGCCTGACGCACAGGCTGGACGCTGCTCAGCACCGGGTCACAGAAATGCCTCCTGTCTGCCTCTCCCCAGAGCCGGGAGACTCAGCCACGGGCCAGGCCCCCTGTCCCTCCCCTCCCTGTCCATCTCCCCTCCCTAGACCTCTCCTGGAGCCAGACCCTCTCACGCTGCCTTCAGCCGGCCCCTGAGGCCTCCACCTGGACCCCGTGCAGCTGGGGCCTCCCCCTCAGACCGGGTAGGGACGGGGCAAGGGGGCCACAGGTCAGTCAGCCTGGTGGCCTCACCCTTCCCAGATGGAGGCTCAAACGTGTGGGGCTCGGGCCCTGGGCATGTGGCCGTTCTGGGCCTACCTTCACCAGGCCGAAAGCTGTGCGTCCTGGGGCCCGAGCGTGACTCAGGAGGGTGTCTCCATCCGCGACCTGGACCCCGGGTCCCTGGTGACCTCTGGCCACAGCCCCCGCAGCAAGCCCTGCCCGCAGGGGCCCTCCCGCTCCTGGGAGGCCGTCCCGGGGCCTCTGGGGGCTCCACCTGGAGCTTAACTCTCTAACGCACTTTGCCTTTTTGCTGCGACGTGGGAGATACTGAGACACACCGTCTGCCCACATGCTGGCCCCGGGGTCCCGTCAGGCCCACGTGGCCCGAGAGCTCTGGGGCCACCGGCTCCCCCAGGGCTCTGACTCTGTGTCCACACTTGGGACGGTGATAGAGAAAGCCAGCCGAGGCTGTGCTGGTGAAGAGCGCGGGGCCTTGGTTCATGGGAGCGGCTCTCGGAAGCTAACCCAAGCTTCCCGTGGATGGTGGGGAGAGCCGTGCCCACAGCAGCCCGTGCTGCTGGGCGGGGGCTGATGGTCTGTGCTGCTCCCTGGGGTCCCCTGGGCCTGTGCGGGCAGCAGCTGCGGTCAGCCACACGCGCCGGCCCAGCGCAGGCGGGTTTCCAGGGTCTGGACAGAGGACGTGCGGCTGAGGCTCCCAGGGCGCACACAGGGCTGGCTCCGCCTCTGGGCACTCAGTCTTCCTCCCAACAGTGCGGAGCGGCCTGCGGGGACCCGCGTCTCCCCAGCAGGCCTGCAGGCTCAGGGCTGCCCGGCCCCCCGCCACCTGCCGGGACCCGAGCCATCCACGTGGTGCAGAAGGGAGCCGCCGTGTCTGCCTGCCTGCCTGCCCTCGGGTTCTTGCCGAGAGGCAGCTCTGTCCGAGGGGACCGTCACCCAGGCCCACCCTGCTGTGAGCACCCCGGCATCCAAGCAGGGGTGAAGGGTCGGGAGGGGCTTCCGGCCCTAACCCAGGGCGCAGCTTGGGGGACCTCCGGTGACCACCTCCTGCAAGGCCTTGCTGTGAGCAGACCAGCTCCCCGTCCCAGGAGCCTGGGAACCAGGGGTGTCAGGGCCCCAGTGAGAAAGCACCTCAGCCCACGTGTCAGTGGGAAACCCACACAGCCCCAGAGAGTGGGGGCCACACAGCCCCAGAGGGTGGGGGACCACGGCTTTAGCAAGCACACCCCCGACGCCGGGGCCGTCTCCCTTGGCGGCCACGAGTGCTTCTCCTCATGCCCCCCAGCGCCCTCTGTCACCCTTGCCAAGGCTGGGCCGGGCAGGGTGCAGGGCCCACTGACGGCCGCGTCTCTGCAGGTGCCTTCCTCATCCCCTACGTTGTTGCCCTGGCCTTCGAGGGCATCCCGCTGTTCCACATTGAGCTCGCCGTCGGCCAGCGCCTGCGCAGGGGCAGCATCGGGGTGTGGACGGCCATCTCGCCCTACCTGGGCGGTGTGGGTACGTGCCCCCCGTGCCCCCCGCCTGCAGTTGCTCTGTGGGGTGGGGGTGGGGCTATGTCTACGTGTGCCATGCGTGTTTGCTGGGTGTTCGCTCGTCATGCCAGTGCATGCCCGGCGGTTTGGAACGGAAGATGCAGGGGTCCTGGGCACGCAGGAATCAGGTGTGACGGCGGAGGCAGGGGTCCACCCCAGAGCAGCAGCTGGCTGGCCCACGGTGCCCAGTCCGTGCGCACAGGGCCCTGGCGAGCGCGACCCGGGACCTCGCAGCACCTGGGGAGACGGGGCAGAGGGCAGCCCTGGTCCCCGAGCGCCCGTGAGTGGGCTCTGCCGCAGATGGCCCCAGCGCCGCCGGCAGGCCTGGCGCGCTGCCCGAAGGCCCACCTAGAAGCGGACTGAGGCTGGCGGACGGGCCGCCGAGGCCCAGCCAGGAGGTGCCGGAGCGGGCGGGCAGCAGGGGCCTCGGCCTGACGCGGGGAGCGGAGACACGGGCTGGGCACGAGGGGGTCCATCGGGCCGCCCAGGCAGGCGCTGACCGTGCCTGGCGCCCGCAGGGCTGGGCTGCTTCACCGTGTCCTTCCTGGTCAGCCTGTACTACAACACGGTCCTGACCTGGGTGCTCTGGTACCTCCTCAACTCCTTCCAGCACCCGCTGCCCTGGAGCGCCTGCCCGCTCGACCTCAACCGCACAGGTACGGCTGTCGGGAGAGAGCCCAGCGCGGCCGGCCCCCCGGAGCTGGGTCCTGCTACCCCGCGCTTGCCCATTTGCTGTGGACCCCGGGCCCTCGCAGCTGCTCACACACCTGGCCACAAAAAGTGTGCGGGTCGGGCTGCGCATCCCTCTGAATTAGGTCTTCAGGGGGACCCCTCTCCAGCCCAGGGTGCACGCCCTCTGCGGGGACCTCAGGTGTGGGGAGCACTTGCGCTTTTCAAGTGTGCTCGTGACCCTGGGTGGGCCTCTGTCCCCGAGGGCCCCCTGTGCCAGCTCGTGCTAGGCACCTGCCGGACGGGCTGGGCAGCTGCAGAGGCCCCCGGCGGCCAGCCCCCCGGGCCCGCTCCCAGAGTGGCGGGGTCCTGCTGGGTCCCTGTGGCCCGCGGCCCACCTGTGCGGGCCCTGCCGGGTCCAGGCCTTGTGCAGGAGTGCCGGGACAGCAGCCCCGTGAGCTACTTCTGGTACCGGCGGACCCTGAACGTCTCGGCCGACATCAGCGACGGCGGCCCGGTCCAGTGGCGGCTGCTGCTCTGCCTGGCAGTCTCCTGGGCCATCGTGTACCTGTGCGTCATCAGGGGCATCGAGACCACCGGGAAGGTGAGCCTGCAGCAGCCCTGCCCCAGGACCCCCGGCCCCCGAGGGCCCCTCCTCACTTCCGACTCCTCGGCCTCTGGGGCTCAGGGGTTCTGTCCGTGTCCCTGAGAGCTGGGCTCCTCTCACCGTGAGGTGACCCTCCTCGGCTCGCGGACAGTCTGCTCTGAAATCCTCTCTGATGTTAGAACAGCCATTTCAGCTTCTTTGACCAAATTGACTTTTTTTCCAGCTTTTTCTTTCTGTTTGGGCCTTTGCGTTCACAGTGAGACTCTGGTGGACGGCGCGCAGTTGGGTCTCGCTGTTTTGCTCAGTCTGACGGCCGCGGTCTTTTTCACTCGGGGTGGTTGGAGCGTCGGCACTGACTGCACTGCCGGTCGGGCCGGGGGCGGCCTGTCACCCTGCATTTGTTTTCTGCTCGTCCCCTCTGCCCTCTGCTCCCGCTCCACCCTTTTTCTGAGCTGTTTGGGATGCCACTCGACGTCCTTTGCTAGGTGGCTGTACTCGGCGGTTGCATTTGGGGCTGCAGCCCTCGCCGTCTCCCAGCAACGCCGCGCCAGGCCACAGCGGAAGCCCTCAGCACCGCCCTTCTCCCCGCAGTGGCCGCGCTCTCCGTACCTTTTACTGCAGTGTCACAGACAGCAAGCGCGGGCTCAGCGCTCTTTCCCTCGGCCACACCACTCGGCCTGTGGGATCTTGGGTCCCCGATCAGGGACTGAACCCAGGCCCCGGCAGAGAGTGAGGCGGACCTCGGCCTAGGGAACACCCGCATTCTCAGCAGTTTTGCTTTAAACCCTGCATTACCTTTTAAAGAGACGGAGGCAATGAGAAAAAATACTGAAAGTCACCTTGTTTCCACACAGAAAGGACCAGGGGAGCCCGAGTTTGTGCCTCCCAAGTTTGCCTTTCAAACTGCACCCAGCTCCAGCTTCCCATCTCTCTTCCTCCCGGGCTTGGATAAGTCCGGTACTTTTTACGTTTGTCGTGATTTCAACAACTGCGACTACACTCCATGCGCTTCTGTGGGGCCTCCCGACGGTGGCTGTGGAGGTCCGCGGGTCTGAGTGTGTGTGAGCTCCTGTACTTTATTTCGATTAACGTGTGAGGGTGATAATTACTCTCAGGCGAGGGGTTCCAAGTTCGAGGGGATTGGAATTTCAGACTCAACCAACCAGCCAGAAACCCAAATAGTCCTGCACGCACGTCCCTGAAGAGGCCCCGGGCGGCCCCACCGTGTCTGCATCTGGGGTCTGGGGCTCAGGAGGGAAGGGTCCCCATTTGCCGACTGAATTTTCTGCAGACGCCGTGTGTGCAGACCCTTCCCCAGCCCTGAAAGAACTGGGGGCTGGTCCTGCTGGGGGAGAGCATGTGGGCACGGGTGAGCCCCACGGACCCCATGCAGAGGCCTGCTGGGGCCTCAGGGTAGAAGGAGGAGGGGCCTGTGGACCAGGGGAGGCCACTGCCCACTGCGGCAGGACCTGCGTGTGAGCCTCAGGGCAGCCCAAGCCCCGAGCGTGACTGGGGCCCGCAGCCCGCCGTCTCCAGTCAGACCCCACGACCTGGCAGAGGCCGGAGGCTGCTCCTGCGTCCCGCTGACTCGAGTGGGTGCAGAGGAGGCTAACGCCCGGCTTTTTCAGGCGATTTACTTCACGGCCCTTTTCCCTTACCTGGTCCTCACGGTCTTCCTGGTCAGAGGGCTCACGCTGCCCGGGGCGATGCAAGGACTGACCTACCTGTTCACCCCTGACGTAAGTGGGCCCTGCACCCAAGCTCCTTCACAGGCCCAGGCTCAGGAAACAAGCTGGGGCCCCTCAGCCGCGGGAGCAGGGAGACGGCCACAGGGAGGGGCGGCCCGCCGTCTCAGGGGCCAGGTTTGGAGGGCGGGGAGCAGAGGAGGATGTGGCCTGGGATGTGGGGGGCGTGTGAAATGGGAGTGCGGGGGAGAGGCCTGCTGGGGACCTTGGTGGGGACCCCAGACCCCACGTCTCTGAGGGGCTTGTCCAGGAACATGAGCCCGCCAGGCGAGGAGCCAGGGGGCCGTTCCGCGGCCCGTTCCAGGGGCTGCACAGCTCAGCCCC
Organism: Sylvicapra grimmia; assembly: GCA_006408735.1. Taxonomy (NCBI): domain Eukaryota; kingdom Metazoa; phylum Chordata; class Mammalia; order Artiodactyla; family Bovidae; genus Sylvicapra; species Sylvicapra grimmia. Next base: position 44,805 of record SJYH01007203.1, read on the forward strand.
CGTCTCCCAGGCCGAGCCCCCTGGTGGGTGCATGGGTGGGGTCTGTGGGTCCCCAGTGGGAATGCCAGGGCCTATGTGCAGGGCCCCCGCCCGGCCCACGAGTCCTCAAAACCCCCAGCCTGCAGGGAGCTGATCAACCTCGGATCTGACTCCCAGCCCCGAGAGGGCCGTCCTGTGGATGGGCCCAGGGGGCATTCTGCGTCAAAAGCGGGGAGCCCAGACTGGCCGTGTCAGCACGCACGTTCCTCACGCGTGGTCCCCAGCTGTCTTGGAGCCTGGGTGGGCACACGGCTCGTGGGAGTGTCCCGGGGACGCTGGGCACGCTCTGGACCAGGAGGCACTGGGCTGGGGAGCCTGTCTGCGGACCACAGGTCCCTGTCCCCCTCCAGCTGCGGGTCCTGCAGAACCCCCGGGTGTGGCTGGATGCAGCCACCCAGATATTCTTTTCCCTGTCCCTGGCCTTCGGAGGACACATCGCTTTCGCCAGCTACAACCCGCCCAGGTAGGCTGGGGCTGCGGCCAGGGGCCGCGCTGCTGAGGGCACGCCGAGCAGCTTGCTGTGACATCCTTCCTGGAAAGCGGGGTCAACCGGTGCGAGCCTCTGATAAGCACAAGCTCTCGGGGCTCCAGCAATCACTGACTCACCCCGAGGGCTGGGAGGCTGCGGCCCTCTGAAGCAGCTTGCAGCAAGTTCCGGAGCAGCTGCCAGAAGGGAACTGGGGTCATCAACCCAGAACAAGGCCATAACCGGGGGCTGCCCGTGTGACTCACGTGGCCATAAAAGCAGAAATGCAGCCTGTGTCAGCCTCCCAGGCACCGATAACAGACGCCCGGGCGCCCGCCTCCCCACGCCGCCCGAGCGTGACCGTGGGTCATAAACACACGGCATGAGCAATGATGCGCNGCGGGCGCGTGGGTCCGTGGGGGCAGTGGGTGCGCGGGTCCGTAGGGGCAGCAGGCGTGCAGGAGATGGGGCAGCGGGCACGCGCGTCTGTGGGGGCACGTGGGCACGTGGGCGCGCGGGGGGCGGGGCCTCCAGTGGTTGCTCCTGCTGAGCTTCCGCCTCCGCTCTCGCATGGCAGCCACTACGGTGCGTTTCTCATCTGGAGACCAGGCACCCACACCCAGGGCCCCCAGCTCGCTCCCGCCCCGAGGCCGCAGAGGAGATGGGCCCTGAGGGTTGGCGCCAGCAGCAGCCTTGAGCTGGGGTCCCGGGCGGGGGCTGTGGGGAGGGCTCTGAGAGGCGGCTGACCCGGGAGCGGCGCCCTGCCCCAGGCCTCCTCCCTGGGGCCCTAAGGCCACGCGCGTCTGCACAGGAACAACTGCAGGCGGGACGCGGTGAGCATCGCGCTGGTGAACAGCATGACGTCCCTCTATGCGTCCATCGCTGTCTTTTCTGTCTTGGGGTTCAAGGCGGCCAGCGACCACGGGCAGTGCCTGGACCGGTGAGCGGGGGCCCTCGGGCGCTGAGGAGTTGGGGAGGGGGCGGTCTGCCTGGAATCGGGGCCGGGACCCGAGCTGGAGGTTGAGTCTTGGCCGGGAAGACAGGTTCCGATGAGGGAGTGGTGGACGGGGTGGGCCCCCGTCCGACGGCTGGTATCCTGACGGGAGGAGGGGCACATGCAGAAACGGAGGAGGAGGCAGGGGCTGCAGGGAGGCAGCCGCAAGCGCAGGCACAGCCGGGGCCCCTCCCCTGGGCCACAGGGGACCCCAGCCCTGCCCACGCCTCGTCCTGGACGCCCTGCTCCAGAGCTAGGAGGTGACACGTCCTGCGGCTTCCAGTCGCCCAGGCTGCGGTCATTTCTCACCACAGTCCAGGAGCCGGCCCAGTGAGGACGGCCCCATGGGGGAAGTCACTGTGTGGGACGGATGGCCCGGTGGCCCCCCGACGCAGGTTCCCGGGCAGGACCCACCAGAGGGGCACAAGCCCGCTCTCCGCCTGCTGCTGGAGGTCCAGGGCAGCTTGTGGACGATGGCCTCGTCGGCAGTGTCGGCAAGGCACAGAGGGATGCCTGCCGTGATGGCCCCGGCCACACGGGTGAGAAAGGGCAGCCGCCCGCACGCCAGGCACAGCGGAGCACGTGCGTGGCTCGGGGACCCCAAGAGGCTGCAGTGGCCGTGCCTGGGGAGCAGCATCCCCCCAAGGGCCAGGTCTTCCCGCCGCTCCCCCCAGACGCCCAGAGAACAAAGCCGCAGAGCGGCCCCCACGGGGCTCCCCCACGGCCGCACCTCGGGCGGCGTCACCGCCTTCTCGCTGCACCGGGGTCACTGATAGCGCCGACACCGCAAAATCACAGACGGACACGCACACTCGAGAAAGCCCCGGCCCCAGCCCGCCTCTGGGCTCGTGCACGGCCCTGGGGCAGAGCGCCCCGGCCCCAGCCCGCCTCTGGGCTCGTGCACGGCCCTGGGGCAGAGCGCCCCGGCCCCAGCCCGCCTCTGGGCTTGTCCACGGCCCTGGGGCAGAGCGCCCCGGCCCCAGCCCGCCTCTGGGCTTGTCCACGGCCCTGGGGCAGAGCGCCCCGGGCCTGGCAGGAACGGGCGTGTCGGCCACCCCAGACACTTCTGCAAAAGGCTTTGGGACTCTGCGGGGTGAGGTGACAAGCACGTTCTAGCAAGCAGAAACGGCCAACAGAGATGCCCCCATGGCATTTGAGCCGTGAGCCCTGAGACGGACGTGGAGGTGTGAGGAGCTTGAGACCACCCCCGCTGGGGAGATCGGAGCCCACAGGCCAGGGGGCAGGAGGCTGCATGGCCCGTTTGTACCCTGGCCCTAGGGGCCAGATAGTCTGTGTCCCCCAGGTGTGCACGAGACCCCAGGCGCCCCCCAGAGCCTGCCCCCTCCAGGGCCACTCACCCAGCCTCCCCACCCCCGCAGAAACATCCTCCACCTCATCAACGCCTTCGACCTGCCCGAGCAGAGTGTGTCCAGGGACGCCTACACTGCGGCCCTGGCGCGTCTGAACGCCTCACAGCCGGCACGGGTGGCCGGGCTCCCCCTGGAGGCCTGCCGCCTGGAGGACTTCCTGGACAAGGTACGCAGGGGCCACGGCGGGGCTGCAGGCGTTGACCAGGGGTCGGGGTGGGCCCTGGGGCCTCAACGCAGCCCTCTGACAGGCCCTGCTCTGCAGGCGGGGTCCGGGCGGGGAGAGCGGGCCTTGGGGCCGCCCAGAGCCCAGGGAGAGGGGCGGGAGCACAGCCCCGGAGCCAGGCCACTGCCAGCCGACGTGGGGCAGGGACAGCGGCTGGGGGCAGGCAGGCCCCTGTGGGCAGCTGTTGAATGGGCTCCTGAGCCCCAGGCCCACAGGCACGCGTCCCCCACTGAGGGTGATTTGTATGTGGTAACACGGCCCGAACGGGGCAGGGTCACCTCTGCCTGACACAGGAGGGCGCCCTGGCCTTGCAGCAGGGAGTGAGAGGGTGGGTGTGTGTCCTGGCGTGGCCCCTGCTGGCACACGCGTGTGTCCTGGAAGGGGGTGTGCTGGTGCACGTGTGTCCCACTGGGGGGAGGGTGCTGGTGCACACATGTCCTGGCTGGGCTGGGGTGCTGGCCCACGCGTATGTCCCAGGGGGGCGTGCTGGCCCACGCATGTGTCCCGGGGGGGCATTCTGGCCCACGCGTGTGTCCCAGGGGGGCGTGCTGGCCCACGCGTGTGTCCTGGAAGGGGGCGTGCTGGTGCACGTGTGTCCCAGTGGGGGGAGAGTGCTGGTGCACACATGTCCTGGCTGGGCTGGGGTGCTGGCACACACGTGTGTTCTGGGGGTGTGCTGGCCCACGCGTGTGTCCCGGGGGGGCATTCTGGCCCACGCGTGTGTCCCAGGGGGGCGTGCTGGCCCACGCGTGTGTCCTGGAAGGGGGCGTGCTGGTGCACGTGTGTCCCAGTGGGGGGAGAGTGCTGGTGCACACATGTCCTGGCTGGGCTGGGGTGCTGGCACACACGTGTGTTCTGGGGGTGTGCTGGCCCACGCGTGTGTCCCGGGGGGGCATTCTGGCCCACGCGTGTGTCCCAGGGGGGCGTGCTGGCCCACGCGTGTGTCCTGGAAGGGGGCGTGCTGGTGCACGTGTGTCCCAGTGGGGGGAGAGTGCTGGTGCACACATGTCCTGGCTGGGCTGGGGTGCTGGCACACACGTGTGTTCTGGGGGTGTGCTGGCCCACGCGTGTGTCCCGGGGGGGCATTCTGGCCCACGCGTGTGTCCCAGGGGGGCGTGCTGGCCCACGCGTGTGTCCTGGAAGGGGGCGTGCTGGTGCACGTGTGTCCCAGTGGGGGGAGAGTGCTGGTGCACACATGTCCTGGCTGGGCTGGGGTGCTGGCACACACGTGTGTTCTGGGGGTGTGCTGGCCCACGCGTGTGTCCCGGGGGGGCATTCTGGCCCACGCGTGTGTCCCAGGGGGGCGTGCTGGCCCACGCGTGTGTCCTGGAAGGGGGCGTGCTGGTGCACGTGTGTCCCAGTGGGGGGAGAGTGCTGGTGCACACATGTCCTGGCTGGGCTGGGGTGCTGGCACACACGTGTGTTCTGGGGGTGTGCTGGCCCACGCGTGTGTCCCGGGGGGGCATTCTGGCCCACGCGTGTGTCCCAGGGGGGCGTGCTGGCCCACGCGTGTGTCCTGGAAGGGGGCGTGCTGGTGCACGTGTGTCCCAGTGGGGGGAGAGTGCTGGTGCACACATGTCCTGGCTGGGCTGGGGTGCTGGCACACACGTGTGTTCTGGGGGTGTGCTGGCCCACGCGTGTGTCCCGGGGGGGCATTCTGGCCCACGCGTGTGTCCCAGGGGGGCGTGCTGGCCCACGCGTGTGTCCTGGAAGGGGGCGTGCTGGTGCACGTGTGTCCCAGTGGGGGGAGAGTGCTGGTGCACACATGTCCTGGCTGGGCTGGGGTGCTGGCACACACGTGTGTTCTGGGGGTGTGCTGGCCCACGCGTGTGTCCCGGGGGGGCATTCTGGCCCACGCGTGTGTCCCAGGGGGGCGTGCTGGCCCACGCGTGTGTCCTGGAAGGGGGCGTGCTGGTGCACGTGTGTCCCAGTGGGGGGAGAGTGCTGGTGCACACATGTCCTGGCTGGGCTGGGGTGCTGGCACACACGTGTGTTCTGGGGGTGTGCTGGCCCACGCGTGTGTCCCGGGGGGGCATTCTGGCCCACGCGTGTGTCCCAGGGGGGCGTGCTGGCCCACGCGTGTGTCCTGGAAGGGGGCGTGCTGGTGCACGTGTGTCCCAGTGGGGGGAGAGTGCTGGTGCACACATGTCCTGGCTGGGCTGGGGTGCTGGCACACACGTGTGTTCTGGGGGTGTGCTGGCCCACGCGTGTGTCCCGGGGGGGCATTCTGGCCCACGCGTGTGTCCCAGGGGGGCGTGCTGGCCCACGCGTGTGTCCTGGAAGGGGGCGTGCTGGTGCACGTGTGTCCCAGTGGGGGGAGAGTGCTGGTGCACACATGTCCTGGCTGGGCTGGGGTGCTGGCACACACGTGTGTTCTGGGGGTGTGCTGGCCCACGCGTGTGTCCCGGGGGGGCATTCTGGCCCACGCGTGTGTCCCAGGGGGGCGTGCTGGCCCACGCGTGTGTCCTGGAAGGGGGCGTGCTGGTGCACGTGTGTCCCAGTGGGGGGAGAGTGCTGGTGCACACATGTCCTGGCTGGGCTGGGGTGCTGGCACACACGTGTGTTCTGGGGGTGTGCTGGCCCACGCGTGTGTCCCGGGGGGGCATTCTGGCCCACGCGTGTGTCCCAGGGGGGCGTGCTGGCCCACGCGTGTGTCCTGGAAGGGGGCGTGCTGGTGCACGTGTGTCCCAGTGGGGGGAGAGTGCTGGTGCACACATGTCCTGGCTGGGCTGGGGTGCTGGCACACACGTGTGTTCTGGGGGTGTGCTGGCCCACGCGTGTGTCCCGGGGGGGCATTCTGGCCCACGCGTGTGTCCCAGGGGGGCGTGCTGGCCCACGCGTGTGTCCTGGAAGGGGGCGTGCTGGTGCACGTGTGTCCCAGTGGGGGGAGAGTGCTGGTGCACACATGTCCTGGCTGGGCTGGGGTGCTGGCACACACGTGTGTTCTGGGGGTGTGCTGGCCCACGCGTGTGTCCCGGGGGGGCATTCTGGCCCACGCGTGTGTCCCAGGGGGGCGTGCTGGCCCACGCGTGTGTCCTGGAAGGGGGCGTGCTGGTGCACGTGTGTCCCAGTGGGGGGAGAGTGCTGGTGCACACATGTCCTGGCTGGGCTGGGGTGCTGGCACACACGTGTGTTCTGGGGGTGTGCTGGCCCACGCGTGTGTCCCGGGGGGGCATTCTGGCCCACGCGTGTGTCCCAGGGGGGCGTGCTGGCCCACGCGTGTGTCCTGGAAGGGGGCGTGCTGGTGCACGTGTGTCCCAGTGGGGGGAGAGTGCTGGTGCACACATGTCCTGGCTGGGCTGGGGTGCTGGCACACACGTGTGTTCTGGGGGTGTGCTGGCCCACGCGTGTGTCCCGGGGGGGCATTCTGGCCCACGCGTGTGTCCCAGGGGGGCGTGCTGGCCCACGCGTGTGTCCTGGAAGGGGGCGTGCTGGTGCACGTGTGTCCCAGTGGGGGGAGAGTGCTGGTGCACACATGTCCTGGCTGGGCTGGGGTGCTGGCACACACGTGTGTTCTGGGGGTGTGCTGGCCCACGCGTGTGTCCCGGGGGGGCATTCTGGCCCACGCGTGTGTCCCAGGGGGGCGTGCTGGCCCACGCGTGTGTCCTGGAAGGGGGCGTGCTGGTGCACGTGTGTCCCAGTGGGGGGAGAGTGCTGGTGCACACATGTCCTGGCTGGGCTGGGGTGCTGGCACACACGTGTGTTCTGGGGGTGTGCTGGCCCACGCGTGTGTCCCGGGGGGGCATTCTGGCCCACGCGTGTGTCCCAGGGGGGCGTGCTGGCCCACGCGTGTGTCCTGGAAGGGGGCGTGCTGGTGCACGTGTGTCCCAGTGGGGGGAGAGTGCTGGTGCACACATGTCCTGGCTGGGCTGGGGTGCTGGCACACACGTGTGTTCTGGGGGTGTGCTGGCCCACGCGTGTGTCCCGGGGGGGCATTCTGGCCCACGCGTGTGTCCCAGGGGGGCGTGCTGGCCCACGCGTGTGTCCTGGAAGGGGGCGTGCTGGTGCACGTGTGTCCCAGTGGGGGGAGAGTGCTGGTGCACACATGTCCTGGCTGGGCTGGGGTGCTGGCACACACGTGTGTTCTGGGGGTGTGCTGGCCCACGCGTGTGTCCCGGGGGGGCATTCTGGCCCACGCGTGTGTCCCAGGGGGGCGTGCTGGCCCACGCGTGTGTCCTGGAAGGGGGCGTGCTGGTGCACGTGTGTCCCAGTGGGGGGAGAGTGCTGGTGCACACATGTCCTGGCTGGGCTGGGGTGCTGGCACACACGTGTGTTCTGGGGGTGTGCTGGCCCACGCGTGTGTCCCGGGGGGGCATTCTGGCCCACGCGTGTGTCCCAGGGGGGCGTGCTGGCCCACGCGTGTGTCCTGGAAGGGGGCGTGCTGGTGCACGTGTGTCCCAGTGGGGGGAGAGTGCTGGTGCACACATGTCCTGGCTGGGCTGGGGTGCTGGCACACACGTGTGTTCTGGGGGTGTGCTGGCCCACGCGTGTGTCCCGGGGGGGCATTCTGGCCCACGCGTGTGTCCCAGGGGGGCGTGCTGGCCCACGCGTGTGTCCTGGAAGGGGGCGTGCTGGTGCACGTGTGTCCCAGTGGGGGGAGAGTGCTGGTGCACACATGTCCTGGCTGGGCTGGGGTGCTGGCACACACGTGTGTTCTGGGGGTGTGCTGGCCCACGCGTGTGTCCCGGGGGGGCATTCTGGCCCACGCGTGTGTCCCAGGGGGGCGTGCTGGCCCACGCGTGTGTCCTGGAAGGGGGCGTGCTGGTGCACGTGTGTCCCAGTGGGGGGAGAGTGCTGGTGCACACATGTCCTGGCTGGGCTGGGGTGCTGGCACACACGTGTGTTCTGGGGGTGTGCTGGCCCACGCGTGTGTCCCGGGGGGGCATTCTGGCCCACGCGTGTGTCCCAGGGGGGCGTGCTGGCCCACGCGTGTGTCCTGGAAGGGGGCGTGCTGGTGCACGTGTGTCCCAGTGGGGGGAGAGTGCTGGTGCACACATGTCCTGGCTGGGCTGGGGTGCTGGCACACACGTGTGTTCTGGGGGTGTGCTGGCCCACGCGTGTGTCCCGGGGGGGCATTCTGGCCCACGCGTGTGTCCCAGGGGGGCGTGCTGGCCCACGCGTGTGTCCTGGAAGGGGGCGTGCTGGTGCACGTGTGTCCCAGTGGGGGGAGAGTGCTGGTGCACACATGTCCTGGCTGGGCTGGGGTGCTGGCACACACGTGTGTTCTGGGGGTGTGCTGGCCCACGCGTGTGTCCCGGGGGGGCATTCTGGCCCACGCGTGTGTCCCAGGGGGGCGTGCTGGCCCACGCGTGTGTCCTGGAAGGGGGCGTGCTGGTGCACGTGTGTCCCAGTGGGGGGAGAGTGCTGGTGCACACATGTCCTGGCTGGGCTGGGGTGCTGGCACACACGTGTGTTCTGGGGGTGTGCTGGCCCACGCGTGTGTCCCGGGGGGGCATTCTGGCCCACGCGTGTGTCCCAGGGGGGCGTGCTGGCCCACGCGTGTGTCCTGGAAGGGGGCGTGCTGGTGCACGTGTGTCCCAGTGGGGGGAGAGTGCTGGTGCACACATGTCCTGGCTGGGCTGGGGTGCTGGCACACACGTGTGTTCTGGGGGTGTGCTGGCCCACGCGTGTGTCCCGGGGGGGCATTCTGGCCCACGCGTGTGTCCCAGGGGGGCGTGCTGGCCCACGCGTGTGTCCTGGAAGGGGGCGTGCTGGTGCACGTGTGTCCCAGTGGGGGGAGAGTGCTGGTGCACACATGTCCTGGCTGGGCTGGGGTGCTGGCACACACGTGTGTTCTGGGGGTGTGCTGGCCCACGCGTGTGTCCCGGGGGGGCATTCTGGCCCACGCGTGTGTCCCAGGGGGGCGTGCTGGCCCACGCGTGTGTCCTGGAAGGGGGCGTGCTGGTGCACGTGTGTCCCAGTGGGGGGAGAGTGCTGGTGCACACATGTCCTGGCTGGGCTGGGGTGCTGGCACACACGTGTGTTCTGGGGGTGTGCTGGCCCACGCGTGTGTCCCGGGGGGGCATTCTGGCCCACGCGTGTGTCCCAGGGGGGCGTGCTGGCCCACGCGTGTGTCCTGGAAGGGGGCGTGCTGGTGCACGTGTGTCCCAGTGGGGGGAGAGTGCTGGTGCACACATGTCCTGGCTGGGCTGGGGTGCTGGCACACACGTGTGTTCTGGGGGTGTGCTGGCCCACGCGTGTGTCCCGGGGGGGCATTCTGGCCCACGCGTGTGTCCCAGGGGGGCGTGCTGGCCCACGCGTGTGTCCTGGAAGGGGGCGTGCTGGTGCACGTGTGTCCCAGTGGGGGGAGAGTGCTGGTGCACACATGTCCTGGCTGGGCTGGGGTGCTGGCACACACGTGTGTTCTGGGGGTGTGCTGGCCCACGCGTGTGTCCCGGGGGGGCATTCTGGCCCACGCGTGTGTCCCAGGGGGGCGTGCTGGCCCACGCGTGTGTCCTGGAAGGGGGCGTGCTGGTGCACGTGTGTCCCAGTGGGGGGAGAGTGCTGGTGCACACATGTCCTGGCTGGGCTGGGGTGCTGGCACACACGTGTGTTCTGGGGGTGTGCTGGCCCACGCGTGTGTCCCGGGGGGGCATTCTGGCCCACGCGTGTGTCCCAGGGGGGCGTGCTGGCCCACGCGTGTGTCCTGGAAGGGGGCGTGCTGGTGCACGTGTGTCCCAGTGGGGGGAGAGTGCTGGTGCACACATGTCCTGGCTGGGCTGGGGTGCTGGCACACACGTGTGTTCTGGGGGTGTGCTGGCCCACGCGTGTGTCCCGGGGGGGCATTCTGGCCCACGCGTGTGTCCCAGGGGGGCGTGCTGGCCCACGCGTGTGTCCTGGAAGGGGGCGTGCTGGTGCACGTGTGTCCCAGTGGGGGGAGAGTGCTGGTGCACACATGTCCTGGCTGGGCTGGGGTGCTGGCACACACGTGTGTTCTGGGGGTGTGCTGGCCCACGCGTGTGTCCCGGGGGGGCATTCTGGCCCACGCGTGTGTCCCAGGGGGGCGTGCTGGCCCACGCGTGTGTCCTGGAAGGGGGCGTGCTGGTGCACGTGTGTCCCAGTGGGGGGAGAGTGCTGGTGCACACATGTCCTGGCTGGGCTGGGGTGCTGGCACACACGTGTGTTCTGGGGGTGTGCTGGCCCACGCGTGTGTCCCGGGGGGGCATTCTGGCCCACGCGTGTGTCCCAGGGGGGCGTGCTGGCCCACGCGTGTGTCCTGGAAGGGGGCGTGCTGGTGCACGTGTGTCCCAGTGGGGGGAGAGTGCTGGTGCACACATGTCCTGGCTGGGCTGGGGTGCTGGCACACACGTGTGTTCTGGGGGTGTGCTGGCCCACGCGTGTGTCCCGGGGGGGCATTCTGGCCCACGCGTGTGTCCCAGGGGGGCGTGCTGGCCCACGCGTGTGTCCTGGAAGGGGGCGTGCTGGTGCACGTGTGTCCCAGTGGGGGGAGAGTGCTGGTGCACACATGTCCTGGCTGGGCTGGGGTGCTGGCACACACGTGTGTTCTGGGGGTGTGCTGGCCCACGCGTGTGTCCCGGGGGGGCATTCTGGCCCACGCGTGTGTCCCAGGGGGGCGTGCTGGCCCACGCGTGTGTCCTGGAAGGGGGCGTGCTGGTGCACGTGTGTCCCAGTGGGGGGAGAGTGCTGGTGCACACATGTCCTGGCTGGGCTGGGGTGCTGGCACACACGTGTGTTCTGGGGGTGTGCTGGCCCACGCGTGTGTCCCGGGGGGGCATTCTGGCCCACGCGTGTGTCCCAGGGGGGCGTGCTGGCCCACGCGTGTGTCCTGGAAGGGGGCGTGCTGGTGCACGTGTGTCCCAGTGGGGGGAGAGTGCTGGTGCACACATGTCCTGGCTGGGCTGGGGTGCTGGCACACACGTGTGTTCTGGGGGTGTGCTGGCCCACGCGTGTGTCCCGGGGGGGCATTCTGGCCCACGCGTGTGTCCCAGGGGGGCGTGCTGGCCCACGCGTGTGTCCTGGAAGGGGGCGTGCTGGTGCACGTGTGTCCCAGTGGGGGGAGAGTGCTGGTGCACACATGTCCTGGCTGGGCTGGGGTGCTGGCACACACGTGTGTTCTGGGGGTGTGCTGGCCCACGCGTGTGTCCCGGGGGGGCATTCTGGCCCACGCGTGTGTCCCAGGGGGGCGTGCTGGCCCACGCGTGTGTCCTGGAAGGGGGCGTGCTGGTGCACGTGTGTCCCAGTGGGGGGAGAGTGCTGGTGCACACATGTCCTGGCTGGGCTGGGGTGCTGGCACACACGTGTGTTCTGGGGGTGTGCTGGCCCACGCGTGTGTCCCGGGGGGGCATTCTGGCCCACGCGTGTGTCCCAGGGGGGCGTGCTGGCCCACGCGTGTGTCCTGGAAGGGGGCGTGCTGGTGCACGTGTGTCCCAGTGGGGGGAGAGTGCTGGTGCACACATGTCCTGGCTGGGCTGGGGTGCTGGCACACACGTGTGTTCTGGGGGTGTGCTGGCCCACGCGTGTGTCCCGGGGGGGCATTCTGGCCCACGCGTGTGTCCCAGGGGGGCGTGCTGGCCCACGCGTGTGTCCTGGAAGGGGGCGTGCTGGTGCACGTGTGTCCCAGTGGGGGGAGAGTGCTGGTGCACACATGTCCTGGCTGGGCTGGGGTGCTGGCACACACGTGTGTTCTGGGGGTGTGCTGGCCCACGCGTGTGTCCCGGGGGGGCATTCTGGCCCACGCGTGTGTCCCAGGGGGGCGTGCTGGCCCACGCGTGTGTCCTGGAAGGGGGCGTGCTGGTGCACGTGTGTCCCAGTGGGGGGAGAGTGCTGGTGCACACATGTCCTGGCTGGGCTGGGGTGCTGGCACACACGTGTGTTCTGGGGGTGTGCTGGCCCACGCGTGTGTCCCGGGGGGGCATTCTGGCCCACGCGTGTGTCCCAGGGGGGCGTGCTGGCCCACGCGTGTGTCCTGGAAGGGGGCGTGCTGGTGCACGTGTGTCCCAGTGGGGGGAGAGTGCTGGTGCACACATGTCCTGGCTGGGCTGGGGTGCTGGCACACACGTGTGTTCTGGGGGTGTGCTGGCCCACGCGTGTGTCCCGGGGGGGCATTCTGGCCCACGCGTGTGTCCCAGGGGGGCGTGCTGGCCCACGCGTGTGTCCTGGAAGGGGGCGTGCTGGTGCACGTGTGTCCCAGTGGGGGGAGAGTGCTGGTGCACACATGTCCTGGCTGGGCTGGGGTGCTGGCACACACGTGTGTTCTGGGGGTGTGCTGGCCCACGCGTGTGTCCCGGGGGGGCATTCTGGCCCACGCGTGTGTCCCAGGGGGGCGTGCTGGCCCACGCGTGTGTCCTGGAAGGGGGCGTGCTGGTGCACGTGTGTCCCAGTGGGGGGAGAGTGCTGGTGCACACATGTCCTGGCTGGGCTGGGGTGCTGGCACACACGTGTGTTCTGGGGGTGTGCTGGCCCACGCGTGTGTCCCGGGGGGGC
>SJYH01007203.1:80576-91902 GCA_006408735.1 Sylvicapra grimmia
CACACACGGTGCTGCTGTGTGGCCGTGGGGACACCTCGGGACACCCGTGTGGCTCTGCTGCCGCCAGGTGCCCCGCTCTGCGCAGCTCACGTGCAGTCAGGCCTAGGGCAGGGGCGGACCCGATGGGAATGCCGGCAAGAGTAGTCCTCGGGGCTGCACGGTGCTGAGCGTGCGCCCCCGACCCCCGGTCCCGCAGGCCACGCCCCCCGCACTGCACAGGCCCCGTGGGTCTTACGTGTCTCTTGAAGGATTTCCACATGCGCCCGCGCGCAGTGCGGACCACGGCGCAGTGGCGCACGCAGTATGTCTTCTCCTGCGGCTGCAGCACGTTGGCGATCACCTCTGCCAGCCTGTCCTGGGGGAGGGCATCGTAGGCCCCCACTACGTCCGCCTACGTGGGAACAGGGGGCCTGAGGACACGTTCACCTCTAACCCCGAGTTTTGGGTTCGGCTCGTCCTGACCGGCCATCAGCCAGTGCTGGGGTGAATCGAACATGACGGATGGGGAGACCCTGTACCCATCCCTGCCCCCCGTGGGCTCTCTCTGAGACTCCCCACACCCCTGGACTCTGAGCAGCCCTAGGACTGGCCTGCGTGCCCTCTCTGAGCTGCAGGCTGGTGTCCCGGACGACCAGGGCACAACGCAGGGCACCCGGCCCAGGTCTGAGCAGGTGTCTCCTTCCCTGGAGACGGGGCAGGAGCCCCGGGGAACTGGGGCACACTCCCAGAGTACTCCAGAGGCACAGAGCCTCGGGAGCCAGGCCCCCGTCTTGCAGCTCAGAGGAGAAGCTGAGAGTCACGTTTAATACGGACGTGACTCCACCAGGGGTGACCCATCCTGGCACACACGGGGCTGGAGGAGGCAGTCACTCCCCACATCAGCTGGGCCGGACCCACAGGGTCACCTGCGGGCCTGGTTCTCTCCATAGGGGTGGGAACGGGCACCCACCTTGACGAAGTAGAGCGGAGGGGCTGGGCCTCGGGCCCTCAGGGGCAGCACGAAGGCCCGCCAGGCCCTGTGGATGTCATCCATGCCCAGCACTGAGGCCCCCAGGAGGCCGGGCCGCCGAGCTCGCTCGTAGTTCAGCACTGCGAACAGCGTCTTGACCCGCGAGCTGAGATGCTGCACCTGCGGGCCCAGCCCAGATGGCAATGTCACCAGAGCAACTATGGCCAAGGAGACTCGGGGTCAGAGAGCCCCAGGGACCGTCCCCAAGGGAACACCAAGGGTCAAACAGCCCCAGGGACCATCCCCAAGGGGACTCGGGTCAGAGAGCCCCAGGGACCATCCCCAAGGGGACTCGGGGTCAGAGAGCCCTAGGGACCATCCCCAAGGGAACACCAAGGGTCAAACAGCCCCAGGGACCGTCCCCAACTCGGGTCAGACAGCCCCCGGGGACCGTCCCCAAGGGGACTCGGGTCAGAGAGCCCCAGGGACCATCCCCAAGGGGACTCGGGTCAGATAGCCCCAGGGACCGTCCCCAAGGGGACACCAAGGGTCAGAGAGCCCCAGGGACCGTCCCCAAGGGGACTCAGGTCAGACAGCCCCCAGGGACCATCCCCAAGGGGACACCAAGGGTCAGAGAGCCCCCGGGGACTGTCCCCAAGGGGACTCGGGGTCAGATAGCCCCCAGGGACCGTCCCCAATGGGACTCGGGTCAGACAGCCCCCGGGGACTGTCCCCAAGGGGACTCGGGTCAGAGAGCCCCAGGGACCATCCCCAAGGGGCAGATAGCCCCCAGGGGCGGTCCCCAAGGGGACTCGGGTCAGAGAGCCCCAGGGACCATCCCCAATGGGACTCGGGTCAGACAGCCCCCAGGGACAGTCCCCAAGGGGACTCGGGTCAGACAGCCCCCAGGGACAAGGGGCAGGCCCCCTGCTCTCTGCTGCCCCCTGCCCACCAGCCCCCCTCAGACCCCAGAAAGACCACATGGCCAAGCTGTCCACATCCACNACAGGGGCCAAGCGCAGGGGTGAGGTCCTGGGGACCCCAGCAGGCTGGTGACAGACGTCACATATCCCTCTGCCCGGCATCCCGAGAGCACACTGCCCCCCTGCCCTGGGGGATTCCAGGAGATGGGGGCACAGAGGGGTCTCGGAGCCCGGCTGGCACCCCGCAGGACAGGCCTCACTGGGAGCTCCTTCTCTGGACCCAGGAGTCCTCCGGCCACGCCCCCGGCTCCCCAGGACCTCACCACGGCCCCCAGACATGCCGGGACTCTGGGCACAGCCACGGGGCCTGGGTTTCAACGCGCTCTGCCCAGAGCAACACGAGCAGCCACCTTCTTGTCTCTGGGCGGCGCCGGGGCGCCCTCGACACAGCCCACGTTCACGATGGGCCGCAGCCCGCCGGGCTTGGGGACGAAACGGAGCCTGGACGTCAGCAGAGCCGGCCTGGCCTCCTGGTGCTGCCTGACCTCTGCTTCTGACAGTTCTCGAAGCCGCACGCGGTCTAAGTGTTGTCTGAAACAGAGGTGCCCGCGGGCAGCCAGGGCAGGTCAGCCTGGTGGGCGCCCGTGCCCACGCAGTGGGCAGAGCTCATGACCGGCATGCCCGGTTCCTGGTGGACAGAGCTCAGACCAGGACTGGACAGGACGGCTCACTGGGGAGACCCTGGGGTCTGGAGTGGGTGTGGGCAGCTTGGCCATCAGGTACTTCTGGGGTCTGAAGGAGGCTGGTGGGCAGGGACCCCACGTCCTCCTCCTGGAACAGGCAGGGGGTGCTTGGTGGAACCCCTGGGAGGAGCAGAATCGTCTCCCCATGGACCAGCCGGCTCCTTGTCACCCGTAAGCTTCAGCCTTCCCCCCAAAACCATCCACAGGGATGGGCAGGGGTCCTCCCACCTCTTGGCCATTGCGGGGAGTATGCTCCCCGGGCTGGTGGCCCCGAAGGAAGCCTGTGGTGGGACTCGAGCGTCCACCAGGTGGGGGACAGGCCGCAGGGGCCCCACAAGAAGAGCTGGGCTGCCCGCTTCAGTTTACATGCCAGGAAACGCTTGAAGGCGGTGCCTTCACTCAGACCCACGGTAAGGGCCTCCAGAGGCCCCCCAGATGCCAGAGGACACGGGCCCCGGCCCACGCGCTCAGGGACCCCTGACCCGCTCCCGACTCAGGGCCCCGGCCCACGCGCTCAGGGACCCCTGACCCGCTCCCGACTCAGGGCCCCGGCCCACGCGCTCAGGGACCCCTGACCCGCTCCCGACTCAGGGCCCCGGCCCACGCGCTCAGGGACCCCTGACCCGCTCCCGACTCAGGGCCCCGGCCCACGCGCTCAGGGACCCCTGACCCGCTCCCGACTCAGGGCCCCGGCCCACGCGCTCAGGGACCCCTGACCCGCTCCCGACTCAGGGCCCCGGCCCACGCGCTCAGGGACCCCTGACCCGCTCCCGACTCAGGGCCCCGGCCCACGCGCTCAGGGACCCCTGACCCGCTCCCGACTCAGGGCCCCGGCCCACGCGCTCAGGGACCCCTGACCCGCTCCCGACTCAGGGCCCCGGCCCACGCGCTCAGGGACCCCTGACCCGCTCCCGACTCAGGGCCCCGGCCCACGCGCTCAGGGACCCCTGACCCGCTCCCGACTCAGGGACCCAGGCCCATGTGCTCAGGGACCCCTGATCCGCTCCTGACTCTAGGACCCCAGCCCACGTGCTCAGGGACCCCTGATCTGCTCCTGACTCAGGGACCCTGGCCCACGTGCTTGGGGACCCCCCCTTAGCTCCTGACCTCGGCTCTGCTCCTGACCCAGAGCACCTCCCCCGCCCAAACGCTCGGCCAGGACCCCTCTCGCGGGGCTTGGACAGGCCCAGGTCATGTCTCAGGCGGCCCCCCAACCCGTCCCGGCTGGGTCCCCGTCCACTGCCAGCCACCCAGGCCTTCAGAGAGGACGCAGACGGCAGGAGGGGACAGCTCGTGGCCGCCGCGCGGGCACTCAGCCCCTGGGTGGCCTGCTTCACGGTGCCCCCAGCGGCCCCGGCGGCCGGCGCAGACAGGCGGGTCTGTGCGTGCAGGCGCGGGCTTCCCCCCGCGTACCTGACGCCCAGGCGCTGCAGCTGGCTCCAGACGCGCTTCCGGAAGAAGAAGAGCCGGTTCTTCTGGAACGTGGTCTCCGTGACGTAGAAGAAGGCCCTGAGCAGCTCCACCACGTAGGCGCCCATCAGCCAGCGCAGGAAGCGGCCCAGGACGGCCTCGCGCCGGCGGTGCTCCGCGGCGGGCACACGGCGAGCCCCTGGGAGGAGAGACGCCGGTGCTTGCCATCCACGCTCCCCCCCACAGGCTGGGATGGTTGCCCACGGCCTCCGAGTCCACAGCGACTGGGAGCAGGGGGCAGAGGAGAAGGCGGGTAACTCGGCAAGGAGCCTCCCCAGGTCATGGGCTAAAGTGATGCTACCGGATTGCTGCGCTTTGATAAATATTTTTAAATGAGGTTCCCCTTTATTTTTCCTTTCCTCTTGTGGCTACTGGAAAATTCTGAGTGAGGCATGGCGCTCACGTATGTTCCTGCTGGACAGCGTGGACCCAGAGCCCCAGCACTTGTCTCTGTGCACGCAGACGAGGGGAGCCGGGGCGGCTGTCTGCACGGGGGGCTCAGGGGGGCTGCGCTGCAGTTTCAGGCATCGCAGCTGGGCCGCAGGGGCTGGAAATGCTGGGGGTTTGCAGGCTGAACACGAGGGGCACCCAGAGGCGGCCGCGTGCTGAGGAATGCCCAATGTTGCCGGCTCCGGACACACGCCCCGCGAGCCTCTGTGGTTTATGCTGTGCCACAGGGGCCTCAGCACCAACGGAGCCGGGGCCTCACCGGCGGAAACCGGCTCAGAGGACAAGGAAGGGGGCCCGGAGGCGGGTCTGGGGCAGGACGGTGAATAGCCAGCGAAGGAAAGAGGGGGTGAAGCCACGCCCACACCGACCGCGGAGCGGTGAGGACAACGTCTAACTTGAGCCACAGCTGGCTGAGCGGGGAGACAGTTCAACTGTGATCCGATTCCAACATGCGAGGCTACGGCTGGAAGGAAACCACCCCAAAGGCAACGGAGAGCACAAAGCTAGTTCTAGACGAGACACCCACACGTGAAAAAGTGCACACCGGGAAATGGAATGAGGACACAGGAAGAGCGGGCAAATTGGGAAGGTGAGAAAGACGAGCCCAGACCCGGTCAGCACAAAAAAGTATAAGTCCAGGGAAGCGGCACAGATGGTCAGACGGGATCGGACAGGCTCGTAGAAGGCTGGCTCAGGGCCGCGATAAGACCCCTGCGCTAGGCATCCTCAGGGACGGGAGAGGCTGAAGTTAAAACCCACACAAGGGAAACAGCACGAGGAGTAACTACTGACGAGGGGGAGGCAGGGAGACAGACTTCAAGGAAAAGAGTCACCAGACACTCGCGATGGCACCCACTCCCGTGCTGTCGCCTGGAGAATCCCAGGGACGGGGGAGCCCGGTGGGCAGCCGTCTCTGGGGTCGCACAGAGTCGGACGCGACTGAAGTGACTGAGCAGCAGCAGCAGCAGCCACTCGTGAGAAAAGCTGACTCATGAGTCAACGAGGGGGTCACACCTGGCTCCAGAGGCGCTGCCGTCCCCTCCTAGATGGCAGGCTCTCGGGAGTTTAGGGGTCAGACCGGGGAGCGCACGGAAGGGCCTGGCCCTGCCGCTCCTGGCTCTGCCCTGCGGACATGCTGGGCGGAGCCCACATCAAACCCAGACCGCCACCAGGGGAGGGACCCCAAAGGCCCAGCTTCACAGAAAGTCCCGCTGCACCCCAGCAGCTGCCCACTGTCCTGGGACCCGGCCGGCAGCCGGCTCTCGCCCCTGTGCCCATGGGACCGCCTGCCCAGCCCAGGGCCTCGGTCAAGGACACAGTCCTCTCGCACCGGCCGCCAGTGGCCCTGGCCTGGTGGACGCACAGGAGAACTCACTGGGTCTGCAGACGGCTGACCGGAGCCTGCTGGGGAACCCCGAGCCTTACCTCCCAACCCCACCCACGGGGGTTCTCAGCCCAGCTCCCACTCCTATCAGGGAGCGGCGTTCAAGGCGGTTAACCTTGAGGTCAGAAAGGGACGATGAACCACCGCAGCCACGCCCACCGGGGCTCCAGGTGCCCCGCCTGCAGGTGCGGCCCTGCCCTCCGCGAGTGCCCCCTCCCCTGCCCCTTCCCAGGCCCAGAACCTCCATGAAGTTCGGTATCCACGCAAGCGGGGTGGGAGAGGGGGTCAGAGGCCGAGAACGGAGATGGGGAGCTATCGAGAAGCGCCCCCCCCACCCGATGCCTCACCTGGGCTGGCGCGCAGCCAGGCGCAGTCCTGCACCTTCATCTTCCACGTGAGCTCCTGCTGCGACAGCCTGCCGTGCTTCCCCAGGGAGAGGAGCTTCTTCACGTTCCGCAGGAAGCGCCGCTCGTTGTGCCGGGAGCCCCAGAGGCCGGCGGGCACCAGGCGGCGAAGACAGGCCCGCAGGAGGCCGTACACCTGCCAGGGGCTGCTGTGCTGGCGGAGCAGCTGGACCAGGCGCCCCGAGCTCGCCTCGCCCTCGGGGGCAGCCGCCGGCCTCTCCGCGGGGCAGCCGCCCGCGCCGGGGCGCTTCTGATCGCCTGGCCCCGCCGGGGGCGCAGAGGCCGGCAGCGGGCAGTGCGCCCTGAGCAGCGCGCCATAGGGGCACCGCGCGTGGTTCCCAAGCAGCTTCCGGAACAGGGGCCGCATCTGCCAGTAGCGCGCGGGCAGGCGGCGCGGCCGGCGGGGAGCCCCTGGCTGTCCGGGCTTCGAGTCCAGAAAGATGGTTTCCACGAGGGTCCGCGCCCCGGCCAGGCTGGGCGGCAGGGAGCAGAGCAGGAAGGAGCGGCGCAGCTGCTCGCCGCCTCCGGAGCAGTAGAGGAACCGCTTGGTCTCGGCGCACGCTCCCGCACCCGGCTCGCCCTCTGGGGCCGACAGCCGCCGGGTCGCGGAGCCGACACCCCGCTCGCCGCCCGGGAAGGGGCGGCAGGGCCCGGGCACGTTGCCCTCCCGAGACTCGGCTTCCACCGCGTCTCGGGCCGGTGTCACCACGCGGGGCGGGCCGCGGGCCGCCTGCCCCTCGAGATCCCGCCCGGGCTCCAGGCCGCGCCTGGGCCTCTTGGCTGGAGGCAGTCGTCCTCGCGCGCTGCCCCGACGCCGCCTCGCGCCCTGGGCCCGCGCCTCCAGGAGTCCCTCGGCCTCCCCGTGGCCGCCGTTCGACGAGGCGGGGCGCGGGAGTCCGAAGCCCGCCCGGGCCCCGCCCACTTGCCGCGTGGGCCGAGGAACCGCGGCGGCGCGGAGGTCGTAGAGCGGCGGGCCACACACCTGGTAGGCGCAGGTCGGGGGCACCAGCAGGTAGAGCGCGCAGCGCGAGAGCAGGTGGGTGAGCACGTCGTCGCCCACGCGGCGCAGCAGCAGCCCCCAGGCGCCGCTGCCGCGCAGCGTGTCGGTCACCGTGTTGGGCAGGTAGCTGCGCACGCTGGTCGTGAAGGCCACGGGCGGCCCGCCGCGGGCCCCGGCCAGCAGCGTGAAGCCGAAGGCCAGCACGTTCCTCGCGCCGCGCTCGCAGAGCCTCTGCACGACTCTGGCCACCAGCTCCTTCAGGCAGGACACCTGCGGGGAGAGCCGAGAGCCGCGGGGACCCGGGGGCGTCCTCCCCCACCCACTGCGCCACCACCCCGCCGGGCCCGCCCAGGCTCCCCGGGGACGGCCCACCTGGCGGAAGCACGGGGCGGCAGGGGGCGGCTGCGCGTCCCAGGGCACGCACACCAAGCACTGCGCCACCAGCGCGCGGAAGGCCGCCGGGTCCCCGCGCCGCACAAGCCGGCGGCCCTGGGGCCGCAGGCGCCGTACGAAGGCGGCCAGGGGCAGCACCTGCCGGTAGCTGGCCCGCAGAAGGGCGCGCACCGCCCGGCACCTGGGCGCGCGCGGCATCGCGCGGAGGAGCAGGGGTCCCGGCGGAGGAAGGGGCGGGGCCGGCAGGAGGAAGGGGCGGGGTCGCGGAGGCCCGCAGCCCCGCCCCCTGCGCGCCCTCGGGGCCGCGGCCGTGGCCCCTGTGTTTGCGCCCAGGTGCGACGAGGACCCGGCCCCCTCCGCGCGGCTGCTCCCGGGCGGTCTCCCCCGCCCCGCGCCGCCCGCGCTCCCAGGGCGCAGGGGTCGCGCGAGGGGTCGCAGAGTGGAAAGGCTCTGTGGTACCGAGGGAGGGGACCAGAACGCGGGGTCCCTGGGGGGTGCCTGGTGCGTTCGGCGTCCCCGGGGAGCAGGTTCTGCGGGTTGGTTGCTTTAACACGCGGGCCGTGACCGTGCAGCGAGGGATGCTCTGGGGTCCAGAAGGGGCTCATGGCAGCGAATGCGTAACTTTGTGCGAAGAAGAGAATGGACCGCCGCCCCTGCCTGGCGGGCCTGGGGAAACCGAGGGGGCGCAGGTGCATCCTCGACCATTCCGCAGGGGCGTTCCTGGAGCCTTCCTGGCGGGCGGCGGGCGGTGGGCAGCGGGCAGCGGGCGGCGGGCAGCCGGCAGCGGGCAGCGGGCGGTGGTCAGTGGGCAGCCGGCAGCAGCAGCACTTGCCTTGCGGGCTTGGTTTCCTTGGCTCCAGGCTGTACCTTCTCTTTGCGGGATCTTCCATGGTCCTCACCATAAACAGAAATCCTCAGGCCAGTTCTCTGTTAATCACCCATCCCATGGGTAGGGTAAAGGAAGGGGAGAAATGGAGCCACGGGTTCCCTGGGTCACCACCTGCAGGCTCCTGGCACCCATTCATGGCTCGCTTTTCACCCAGAGCCGCCCTGCCCTCTACAAGCACCACGAAGACGGTCCAGGGCCTGCCCAGAGGCTCACAGCCCCAGGAGGAGCAGGGGCCTCACCTTCCCGCCCAGCCACAGAGATGCTCCCAGGCCCAAGGGCACGGTGCAAAGTAGTGACCCTAAGGACGTCTCACCCAAACCCAGACGCTTGAGGATGTTCGAGTAGAAAGAGGAAGCTTCTGGGTCTTGGGAGGCTTGCACAAATGATACACCTGAGTTCCCCAAACTGAATGGGTGAACAAATGGTTAATATTTCATAACGTTACAAAACTTGGTCAGAAATTGCTTTTCTTCATGGCCATAGCATTTAAAGAGGCCTCCGCGCTCCCTCCGTCACCGGCGGTGTTTCGTGTCCATCCCGCTTGCTCGGGTCTGCCCCGCTGGTAACCCCTGGGACCGTGGGTGGCCCTCCTGGACGTTCACCGTGTGAGCACTGCGAGGCCTCAAGCTGGCTTGTTTCCGCCAGTGGGGGACTGTGTTCTCCAGCGACTAGAAACCAACATGGAAAACAGTTTAAAAAGGAGGAGAAGCAAGCTGTGTGATTAGCCCCATGCTAGCCGAGCCACAAGGGGAGCCCGAGACAGGGAGACTTTTCTAGCGTGAATGGAAACCGCTCATCTGCGCGTGTCTCCACTGCCACGTGGACGGCTGCCCTGCCTCCGGAAAGCTGACAGTGGTGTCAGTGTGCGCGTCGAAAAACGAAGGTGTTCTCAGAAAAACTTTCATATTGTTGGCTTACGACAAAATACAACAAAATCCGATTTCCAGAACTTCCAGAAGGCAGTGGATGGGTGTCACACTTCACACCCGGACGTTTCGAAACAGGGAATTATGTCGCTCAGTCACTAAGTTGTGTCCGACTGTCGGCGACTCAGGGGACTGCAGCACGCCAGGCTTCCTTGTTCTTCACCGCCTCCTGGACTTGGCTCAAACTCATCTCCATTGGCTTGGAGAAGCCATCCAGCCGTCTTGTTCTCTGCCGCTCTTTTTTCCTCCTGCCCTCAGGGCTTTTCCTGCGTGCGAGCTAGCTCTTGGCAGCAGGGGGCCAGTATTGGAGTTCAGCATCGTCTTTGCAGTGAGTATTCACGGTTGATTTCCGTAAGGCTTGACTGGGTTGATCTTGCAGGCCAGGTCACT
Source organism: Sylvicapra grimmia (assembly GCA_006408735.1). NCBI lineage: Eukaryota > Metazoa > Chordata > Mammalia > Artiodactyla > Bovidae > Sylvicapra > Sylvicapra grimmia. Next base: position 90,498 of record SJYH01007203.1, read on the forward strand.
CTCAAGAGTCTTCTCTAACACCACAGTTCAAAAGCGTCAGTTCTTCAGCAGTCAGCCTTTTTTATGGTCCAACTCTCACATCCATACATGACAACTGGAAAAAATCATAGTTTGTTGGCAAAGTGACGTCTCTGCTTTTTAATGTGCTAAGTTGGTCCTAGCTTTCCTTCCAAGGAGCAAGCGTCTTTTAACTTCATGGCTGCAGTCACCATTCACAGTGATTTTGGAGCCCAAGAAAATAAAATCTGTCACTGCTTCCACTTTTTCCCTTTCTATTTGCCATAAAGTGATGGGACCGGATGCCATGATCTTAATTTCTTCATTAACGAGTTTCAAATCGGCCTTTTCACCCTTCTCTTTCACCTTCATCAAGAGGTTTTTTAGTCTCTCTTCACTTTCTGCCATTAGAGTGGTATCATCTGCAATCTGAGGTTGTTGCTATTTCTCCCGGCAATCTTGATTCCAGGTTGTGATTCATCCAGTCTGGCATTTCCCATGATGTACTCTGCATAGAAGTTAAATAAACAGAATGACAATATATAGCCTTGTCATACTCCTTTCCCAATTTTGAACCAGTCTGTTGTTCCATGTCTGGTTCTAACTGTTGCTTCTTGACCTGCATACCGGTTTCTCAGGAGACAGGTAAGGTGGTCTGGTATTCCCATTTCTTTAAGAATTCTCCAGTTTGTTTTAATGCAGTCAGTGAAGCAGATGTCTTTCTGGAACTCCCTGGCTTTCTTTGCGATCTAATGGATGCTGGCAGCTTGATCTCTGGTTCCTCTGTGGATTCTATGCTGGGAGACAAATCCTGATGTGTCGTTTGTCACCAAAGGGGCGAGCGGAGACCCCTCCCCCCCGAACTCCCAATTACACATAAACCCAACTGCGAAGCTTACGAAAGCATGTGCGTGGCTGGACACTGGGGATCCCGTGGGGAGCGGGCGGGGCGTCTGCAGGGCCGGCCATGGACCGTCACCCCTGGTCTGTGAGGAGTTGCCACAGATGGTACAGAGGGTGGAGCTGGGCAGAGGGAGGAAAGGGGACCCCAGAGACTCCGACCCCCCCGGGGAGCGTGGCCGGAGGCCTGGCCGGGGGGTTAGCCGATGAGCAGGCTGTCCTTCACGAGCAGCAGTTCTGTCCTGTGACCACTGCCACTGGCCTCGGAGGCACCGCAGCCCCGAGGGCACGGGCAGCCAGCTCTGGAGGGCAGCCCGGGGCGGGCCACAGTGGCACCGGCCTGTGCCCACTGGACGGCACACCTGGTGCATAGTACCTGCCCCCCGACCCAGGCCCCCTCAGGTCTGTGGCCACGGTGTGGGACAGCCAAGGCTGCGACCAGGACCCAAATGGGCCTCAGCGGAGAGAGAGGGCGAGGCCAGGGCCCTCGGGCCCTGGCCTCGCCCTC
>SJYH01007203.1:92221-108217 GCA_006408735.1 Sylvicapra grimmia
CCTGAGTCCAGCCTCTGCCTCCGAGGCCCCATTTCCCTCCCGGACCCTGACGAGGACCCGCCCGGTCCAGGGTCATCCCCCTGCCTCAGGTCACAGGCCTAGGAAAGGGCGGGCAGCCTCTGCCCGTGAGACTCAGCGCAGCAGAGAGCATGCGGCCAGTGTCCACCTGACACAGGCCGGGACCGGGACCCTGCCCGGTGGAGCGTGTGGCTGGAGGGCGGTGGCGTCTGTCCCCCGTGTGGACTCGTGTGACCAGCCCCGCCCTGGGATACCGAACTGTCCCAGTACCTCCCGAGCATCGGTCGTGAGATCTCGGAGCAGCGTGCTGGGCCAGCCTGGGCAGCCGATCCAACCCCTGGCCCTGCGGTGGGTGTTGGGGTTTTCCCCACTCTGGAGCCGTTACCAGCACCGCTGCTGTGAAGGGCTGCATTGTTGGACGTCGGGTGTATAATCACATGACTTCTCATCGCGCAGGACGGACGCCCGGGGGTCTGGTCGCCCCGTGAGCTTACGTCTCCTTTCCTGTCTTGCATCTGGACCAGCGACGTGCGGCAGAGTCCTCGCCCGCACTCGGTGGGGTCGTGCTTTTCACTGCAGGGGCTCAGGCGGGTGTAGACAGGATAGACTGGTCCCCAGGGGCCGGGAGACGCCTGGGACGGGGCGCCGCTGCGACCGCAGGGCTGCACGTGGGTGGAGAACAGAGGCACGCAATGCCCAGAGCGCTGCCCTGCGTGCGGCTCGGGGGAGTGCTTCGGGGAAGGTGTTCAGGACCTGGTTCCCGGAGCAGCAGAGGGCGGAGGGGCTGGACCTCCTCTCCGCACGGCGGGACAGCCAGGGGCGCTGGGAAGCGCTGGAGCAGAGGACACGGGCCGGTCCTGGCGCAGGGACCCCCGGGAGGAGGCTGCCCGGGAGCTCCACTTCGGGCCGGCACCCAGGTTCCCTGAGGCCGGGGGCCCCGTGGTCCCCACCTGGGGACTCGGAGCGGCCTTTTTAGCATCCCCTCACCCGGGTTCCTGGATCGGGCCTGGCAGCTCTGTGGGAGCTGAGGGTGTTTCACGCCCCTGTTTTCTGGGGGTTTGTCCTGTCTTGGGTTTACTGAGAAGGCTTTTTAATTCTCAGAAGGGAAGATAGGTTACAGGATCAACGGTCTGTTTACCCGGGGCTTCGCGATTCATGTGGCACTCCCGCACACTGGCTCCGGGCAGCCCTGGAGGGGTGGGCAGGCCATCGTCCTGCCCCGCAGGCGCAGGGGTGCTGGCTTCCTGAAAAATCCGGATAACTCGGGGCAGAGCCAGGACAGTGTCCCCCACCCACCCGGCTGGCGCTGGGAGACGCCGGGAGAAAAGGCAGCGAGCTGGGGGAGCAGATGGGCTTTCACGGGGCCCAGCTGGTAAAGAACCCACCTGCCCAGGCAGGAGATAAAAGATGCGGGTTCGGTCCCTGGGTCGGGAAGGTCCCCTGGAGAAGGAGAGGGCCACGGCTGCGGCACTCTTCCCTGGAGAATCCCAGGGACAGAGCAGCCAGGCGGGCTGCAGTCCACTGGGTCACGAAGCGTCGGACATGGCTGAGCACGCACTTCACCTCACTCTGGTGGGGAGCGGGGTCAGGGGGGCAGCTCCAGGGAGAACCCGCATCTCCTCCCGGCTCCTCAGAGCACGAGGCCTTTGATCTGCCCGCCGAGGCGGCAGGCCAGCCAGCTCACCACTTCCGCGCCTTCGTGTACTTTCTCTTGGACCTTAAACCGCCTGATGAAAAGCAATAAAGAGTGCTTAAGGCTGCAGATCCCTGTGACCGGGCACCACGTCCCCGCACTCCGGCAGACGTGGCTTGGCTCCTGCTGCGCACACACCTCTGGCTTTCCACACCCTTGAAAGTTATTTGATGAAATTTAAGAAGGCTCTAAGATAAAATTACCTACTCTGGTGCTGAGCTGTGGAATTTACTTACAGAATTAAGCGCTTGAATCGCCCCCGGCCCAGCCATGACCCAGCTCCCTGGTGGGCATGGCCCAGGGTGGGGCAGGGGCACTGTGGGAAGCCCTTCAGAGGACGAGTCCTCTCCAGACTCACCAAGAAGCCAGGCCAGGCAAGTTCTGAGCTTGGAGGCCGCTCTGTCCAGGGACAGAGGGGGAGGAGAGACCGGGTCTGGCTCCACCGAGGGGAGGCGTGAAACAGGTCGTCCCCACGGACACACTCGGTCCCGGTGGGAACACACAATGCTGCACCCCCTTTGGGCCCCAGCTGCGCTCAGAGCAGCCCAGGTGAAACCCGGTTGCCCCCCAGAGCCTTCTGCGCCTGGAACGAAGTCCAGCTGTGGCACCCACTTCAGTTCAGTTCAGTCGCTCAGTCGTGTCCGACTCTTTGCAACCCCATGGACTGCAGCATACCCGGCCTCCCTGTCCATCACCAACTCCCGGAGTTTACTCAAACCCATGTCCATTGAGTCAGTGATGCCATCCAACCATCTCATCCTCTGTCGGCCCCTTCTCCTCCTGCCTCCAATCTTTCCCAGCATCAGTGTCTTTTCCAATGACTCAGCCCTTTGCATCAGGGGGCCAAAGTATTGGAGTTTCAGCTTCGGCATCAGTTCCTCTAATGAATATCCAGGACTGATTTCCTTTAAGATGGACTGGTTGGATCTCCTTGCAGTCTAAGGGACTCTCAAGAGTCTTCTCCAACACCACAGTTCAAAAGCATCAATTCTCTGGTGCTCAGCTTTCTTTATAGTCTAACTCTCACATCCATACATGACCACAGGAAAAACCATAGCTTTGACTAGATGGAGCTTTGTTAGCAAAGTAATGTCTCTGCTTTTTAATATGCTGTCTTGGTTGGTCATAGCTTTTCTTCCAAGGAGCAAGCATCTTTTAATTTCATGGCTGCCGTCACCATCTGCAGTGATTTTGAAGCTCAAGAAGATAAAGTCTGTCACTGTTTCCATTGTTTCGCCATCTATTTGCCATGAAGTGATGTGACCAAATGCCATGATCTTCGTTTTCTGAATGTTGAGCTTTAAGCCAACTTTTTCACTCTTTTCTTTCACTTTCATCAAGAGGCTCTTTAGTTCCTCTTCCCTTTCTGCCATAAGGGTGGTGTCATCTGCATATCTGAGGTTATTGATATTTCTCCCAGCAATCTTGATTCCAGCTTGTGCTTCATCCAGTCCGGCATTTTGCATGATCTACTCTGCATGTAAGTTAAATAAGCAGGGTGACAATATCAAGCCTTGACTTGACGGACTCCTTTCCCAATTTGGAACCAGTCTGTTGTTCCATGTCCAGTTCTAACTGCTGCTTCTTGACCTGCACACAGGTTTCTCAGGAGGCGGGTCAGGTGGTCTGGTTTTCCTTTTCAGTTTGTTGTGATCCACACAGTTGAAGGCTTTAGTGTAGTCCATGAAGCAGAAGTAGATGTTTTTCTGGAATTCTCTTGCTTTTTCAATGATCCAGTGGATGTTGGTAATTTGATCTCTGTTTCCTCTGCCATTTCTAAATCCAGCTTGAACATCTGGAAGTTCACGGTTCACGTATTGCTGAAGCCTGGCTTGGAGAATTTTGAGCATTACTTTGCTAGCGTGTGAGATGAGTGCAATTGCGTGGTAGTTTGAGCATTCTTTGGCATTGCCTTTCTTGGGGATTGGAATGAAAACTGACCTTTTCCAATCCTGTGGCCACTGCTGAGTTTTCCAAATTTGCTGGCACATTGAGAGCTGAATCTTAATGGCGGAGTGGAAGGACATGACTCATCTTCTCCTGCAAGAACTCCAAAATCACAGCTAACCACTGAACAACCACCAGCAGGAGAATGTTGAATCCACCAAAATCTACGCCCGTCCAAGGGCAAAGGAGAAGCCACAACAAGTTGACAGGAGGGGCGCAATCACATTTAGAATGAACCCCCATACCCACCAGAAATGCTGGGAGGCCTCAAATAAAACCTTGTGTGCACAGGATTCTGGGACCCCCCGAGACTGAGCCAGACCTGCTGTGAGTGTCTGAGCGTCTCCTGCAGAGACCGGGGGTCGGCAGTGGCCGCCGGGGGCACAGGGGCACTGGCTGCAGCAGACCTGGGAGGCGCGGCGTGCGGCCTAAGCCCTCGTGGAGGAGATTGCCGTCATCTCCATCACTGAGCCACTGAGCAGACGACCCACAGACTACAGAACAATTAAACCAAGGAAGTCCCCGCACTGTTACAAACGTTCTAGGCCCACAACAGATATGCCAACCTGGGGATCCGGCAAGGGGACTGAGAACCCCCAGGGAATTTGACTTTGGAGGCTAGTGGGATCTGATCACAGAGCTTCCCCAGCACTGGGGAGACAGACTTTGGGGGCACAGACAAAAGCGTGTGCAACAGGACCCAGGAGGGAGCAGCAGCGACCCCACAGAGCCTGAGCCACCCCTGCCCGGGAGTGTCCGGAGTCTCCGGCGGAGGCGTGGGGCGACAGTGTCCCCTGCGGGGTCAGGGCGCAGTACACAGTGCTGGCCTAAGTCATGTTGTGGGAGGCTGGCATTTCTGCCTTTCCCCCTACCGAGCCCTGGCCTCAGGCCAAACTGCTGGGAGGGAACACAGCCCCACCCTCAGCAGAAAATTGGATTAAAGATTTACTGAGCATGGCCCAGCACATCAGAGCAAGACCCAGATTCCCCCACAGCCAGTCCCTCCCATCAGGAAGCTTCCACAGGCCTTTTATCATATCCATCATCTATACACATTCAGTTCAGCTCAGTTCAGCCGCTCAGTTGTGTCCGACTCTGCGACCCTATGGACTGCAGCACGCCAGGCCTCCCTGTCCATCACCAACTCTCAGAGCTTGCTCAAATTCATGTCCATTGAGTCAGTGATGCCATCCAGCCATCTCATCCTCTGTCGGCCCCTTCTCCTCCTGCCTTCAATCTTTCCCAGCATCAGGGTCTTTTCCAATGAGTCAGCTCTTCTCATCAGGTGGCCAAAATATTGGAGTTTCAGCTTCAGCATCAGTCCTTCCAATGAATATTCAGGATTGATTTCCTTCAGGATGGACTTGTTTGATCTCCTTGCAGTCCAAGGGACTCTCAAGAGTCTTCTCCAACACCACAGTTCAAAAGCATCAATTCTCTGGCGCTCAGCTTTCTTTATAGTCCAGCTCTCACATCCATACATGACCACAGGAAAAACCATAGCTTTGACTAGACGGACCTTTCTTGCCAAAGTAATGTCTCTGCTTTTTAATATGCTGTCTAGACTGGTCATAGCTTTTCTTCAAAGGAGCATCTTTTAATTTCATGGCTGCAGTNTCTTTCACTTTCATCAAGAGGCTCTTTAGTTCCTCTTCCCTTTCTGCCATAAGGGTGGTGTCATCTGCATATCTGAGGTTATTGATATTTCTCCCAGCAATCTTGATTCCAGCTTGTGCTTCATCCAGTCCGGCATTTTGCATGATCTACTCTGCATGTAAGTTAAATAAGCAGGGTGACAATATCAAGCCTTGACTTGACGGACTCCTTTCCCAATTTGGAACCAGTCTGTTGTTCCATGTCCAGTTCTAACTGCTGCTTCTTGACCTGCACACAGGTTTCTCAGGAGGCGGGTCAGGTGGTCTGGTTTTCCTTTTCAGTTTGTTGTGATCCACACAGTTGAAGGCTTTAGTGTAGTCCATGAAGCAGAAGTAGATGTTTTTCTGGAATTCTCTTGCTTTTTCAATGATCCAGTGGATGTTGGTAATTTGATCTCTGTTTCCTCTGCCATTTCTAAATCCAGCTTGAACATCTGGAAGTTCACGGTTCACGTATTGCTGAAGCCTGGCTTGGAGAATTTTGAGCATTACTTTGCTAGCGTGTGAGATGAGTGCAATTGCGTGGTAGTTTGAGCATTCTTTGGCATTGCCTTTCTTGGGGATTGGAATGAAAACTGACCTTTTCCAATCCTGTGGCCACTGCTGAGTTTTCCAAATTTGCTGGCACATTGAGAGCTGAATCTTAATGGCGGAGTGGAAGGACATGACTCATCTTCTCCTGCAAGAACTCCAAAATCACAGCTAACCACTGAACAACCACCAGCAGGAGAATGTTGAATCCACCAAAATCTACGCCCGTCCAAGGGCAAAGGAGAAGCCACAACAAGTTGACAGGAGGGGCGCAATCACATTTAGAATGAACCCCCATACCCACCAGAAATGCTGGGAGGCCTCAAATAAAACCTTGTGTGCACAGGATTCTGGGACCCCCCGAGACTGAGCCAGACCTGCTGTGAGTGTCTGAGCGTCTCCTGCAGAGACCGGGGGTCGGCAGTGGCCGCCGGGGGCACAGGGGCACTGGCTGCAGCAGACCTGGGAGGCGCGGCGTGCGGCCTAAGCCCTCGTGGAGGAGATTGCCGTCATCTCCATCACTGAGCCACTGAGCAGACGACCCACAGACTACAGAACAATTAAACCAAGGAAGTCCCCGCACTGTTACAAACGTTCTAGGCCCACAACAGATATGCCAACCTGGGGATCCGGCAAGGGGACTGAGAACCCCCAGGGAATTTGACTTTGGAGGCTAGTGGGATCTGATCACAGAGCTTCCCCAGCACTGGGGAGACAGACTTTGGGGGCACAGACAAAAGCGTGTGCAACAGGACCCAGGAGGGAGCAGCAGCGACCCCACAGAGCCTGAGCCACCCCTGCCCGGGAGTGTCCGGAGTCTCCGGCGGAGGCGTGGGGCGACAGTGTCCCCTGCGGGGTCAGGGCGCAGTACACAGTGCTGGCCTAAGTCATGTTGTGGGAGGCTGGCATTTCTGCCTTTCCCCCTACCGAGCCCTGGCCTCAGGCCAAACTGCTGGGAGGGAACACAGCCCCACCCTCAGCAGAAAATTGGATTAAAGATTTACTGAGCATGGCCCAGCACATCAGAGCAAGACCCAGATTCCCCCACAGCCAGTCCCTCCCATCAGGAAGCTTCCACAGGCCTTTTATCATATCCATCATCTATACACATTCAGTTCAGCTCAGTTCAGCCGCTCAGTTGTGTCCGACTCTGCGACCCTATGGACTGCAGCACGCCAGGCCTCCCTGTCCATCACCAACTCTCAGAGCTTGCTCAAATTCATGTCCATTGAGTCAGTGATGCCATCCAGCCATCTCATCCTCTGTCGGCCCCTTCTCCTCCTGCCTTCAATCTTTCCCAGCATCAGGGTCTTTTCCAATGAGTCAGCTCTTCTCATCAGGTGGCCAAAATATTGGAGTTTCAGCTTCAGCATCAGTCCTTCCAATGAATATTCAGGATTGATTTCCTTCAGGATGGACTTGTTTGATCTCCTTGCAGTCCAAGGGACTCTCAAGAGTCTTCTCCAACACCACAGTTCAAAAGCATCAATTCTCTGGCGCTCAGCTTTCTTTATAGTCCAGCTCTCACATCCATACATGACCACAGGAAAAACCATAGCTNCTTGCAGTCCAAGGGACTCTCAAGAGTCTTCTCCAACACCACAGTTCAAAAGCATCAATTCTCTGGCGCTCAGCTTTCTTTATAGTCCAGCTCTCACATCCATACATGACCACAGGAAAAACCATAGCTTTGACTAGACGGACCTTTCTTGCCAAAGTAATGTCTCTGCTTTTTAATATGCTGTCTAGACTGGTCATAGCTTTTCTTCAAAGGAGCATCTTTTAATTTCATGGCTGCAGTCACCATCTGCAGTGATTTGGGAGCCCAGGAAAATAAAGTCTGTCACTGTTTCCACTGTTTCCCCATCTATTCGCCTTGAAGTGATGGGACTGGATGCCATGATCTTAGTTTTCTGAATGTTGAGTTTTAGGCCAACTTTTTCACTCTCGTCCCTCACTTTCATCAAGAGGCTCTTTAGTTCTTCTTCACTGCCTCCCATAAGGGTGGTGTCATCTGCGTATCTGATGTTATTGATATTTCTCCTGGCAATCTTGACTCCAGCTTGTGCTTCATACAGCACAGCATTTTGCATGATGTACTCTGCATAGAAGTTAAATAAGGTGGTCTGGTATTCCCATCTCTTTAAGAATTTTCAAGTTTGTTGTGATCCACACAGTCAAAGTCTTTGGCATAGTCAATAAAGCAGAAGTAGATGTTTTCCTGGAACTCTCTTGCTTTCTTGATGATCCAACGGATGTTGGTTATTTGATTTCTAGTTCCTCTGCCTTTTCTAAAACCAGCTTGAACATCTGGAAGTTCTCAGTTTACGTACTGTTGAAGCCTGGCTTGGAGAATTTTGAGCATTACCTTGCTAGTGTGTGAGATGAGTGCAATTGTGCAGTAGTTTGAGCATTCTTTGGCATTGCCTTTCTTTGAGATTGGAATGAAAACTGACCTTTTCCAGTCCTGTGGCCACTGCTGAGTTTTCCAAATTTGCTGGCATGTTGAGTGCAGCACTTTCACAGCATCATCTTTCAGGATTTGAAACAGCTCAACTGGGATTCCATCACCTCCACTAGCTTTGCTTATCTGGATGCATCCTAAGGCCCACTTGACTTCACACTCCAGGATGTCTGGCTCTAGGTGAGTGATCACACCATCGTGATTATCTGGGTCGTGAAGATCTTTGTTGTATTGTTCTTCTGTGTATTCTTGCCACCGCATCTTAATATCTTCTGCTTCTGTTAGGTCCGTACCATTTCTGTCCTTTATCGAGCCCATCTTTGCGTGAAATGTTCCCTGGGTATCTCTAATTTTCTTGAAGAGATCTCTAGTCTTTCCCATTCTATTGTTTTCCTCTATTTCTTTGCACTGGTGACTGAGGAAGACTTTCTTATCTCTCCTTGCTACCCTTTGGAACTCTGCATTCAGATGGGTGTATCTTTCCTTTTCTCCTTTGCCTTTAGCTTCTCTTCTTTTCTCAGCTATTTGTAAGGCCTCCTGAGGCAACCATTTTGCTTTTTTGTATTTCTTTTTCTTGAAGATGGTCTTGATCTCTGCCTCCTGTACAATGTCATGAACCTCTGTCCATAGTTCTTCGGGACTATCAGATCTAATCCCTTGAATGTATGTGTGACTTCCACTGTATAATCATAAGGGATTTGATTTCGGTCATACCTGAATGGTCTAGTGGTTTTCCCTACTTTTTTCAATTCAAGTCTGAATTTTGCAATAAAGAGTTCATTACCTGAGCCACAGTCAGCTCCCGGTCTTGTTTTTGCTGACTGTATAGGGCTTCTCCATCTTTGGCTGCAAAGAATATAATCACTCTGACTTCAGTATTCACCATCTGGAGATGTCCGTGTGTAGAGTTGTCTCTTGTGTTGTTGGAAGAGGGTGTTTCCTGTGACCAGTGCATTCTCTTGGCAAAACTCTGTTAGCCTCTGCCTTGCTTCATTTTGTATTCCAAGGCCAAATTGGCCTGTTACTCCAGGTGTTTCTTGACTTCCTACTTTTGCTTTCCAGTCCCGTATAATGAAAAGGACATCTTTTTGGGGTGTTAGTTCTAGAAGGTCTTCATAGAACTGTTCAACTTCAGCTTCTTCAGCATTACTGGGTGGGGCATAGACTTGGATTACTGTGATAGTGAAGGGTTTGCCTTGGAAATGAACAGACATCATTCTGTTGTTTTTAAGATTGCATTTCAGACTCTGCAGTTGGCTATGAGGGCTACTCCATTTTTTCTGAGGGATTCCTGCCCGCAGTAGTAGACACAATGGTCGTCGGAGTTAAATTTGCCCATTCCAGCCCATTTTAGTTCACTGATTTCTAAAGTGTCGATGGTCACTCTTGCCATCTCCTGTGTGACCACTTCCAACTTACCTTGGTTCTTGGCTCTAACGTTCCCGATTCCTGGGCAGCATTGCTCTCTGCAGCATCAGACTTGGCTTCCATCGCCAGCCGCGTCCACGGCTGGGTGATGTTTTTGCTTTGGCTCCGTCCCTTCATTCTTTCTGGAGTTACTTCTCTTCTCCAGCAGCATGTTGGGCACCTACCGATCTGGGGAGTTCCTCTTTCAGTCATATCTTTTTGCGTTTTCATACTGTTCATGGGGTTCGTCTATACACACAGACATCATCTATGTCACCCTGGAGGGTCTCCAGGCGTTTCTGCCCACAGGCCCGGCTCTGATCCTCCCTGGAAGGAGTCACCAGAATGCTGGCCTCAGAGGAGCTTTCTTTTTAAAGTTCTTATTTGCTCGTTTTGTTTTTGGCTGCACTGGGCCTTCGTTTCTGTGCAGTCTTTCTCTAGTTGCGGTGCGTGGGCTTCTCACGGGTGGGGGGGGGGCGCTGCTCTTGTTGCGGGGCACAGGCTCTAGGCCCAAGGGCTTAGTTGCCCCGTGGCACGTGGGGTCTTCCTGGACCAAGGATCAAACCCATGTCCCCTGCATTGGCAGGCAGATGCTTAACCACCGAACCAGGGGAGCCCTCCCGAGATCCATACTGAGTATGAACACACAACCAAAACCCCCGCACACAGAAGGAGGGAGACAGTTCTGTGAGCGAGAGCAGACGGACCCCAACATGCAAGGCAGCAGGATCGGGCCTGCACGCCGCTGCAGCCGCCAAAGGACGCCGACCCTGGCGCTGGCCTGTCCTCTGTGCAAACACGGAGGCAGGCAGAGGAGAAGGCCTTTCAGACAGACCAGGAGGCTCAACAGAAACAGTTAAAATCAAAGAGGACATCTGGAACCGTATTACTGAATAATGGAAAAATCAATACATGAACTAAGCACCAAGCAGAGAGCGTGAGTGCCGTGGAAACAGCTCTCTCTCTGGAATGCCCCCGAGTTCAGCACAGAGGGACCCGGAGGCTGAGAACAGGAGGGGAGGTGAGAGCAGGTCAGCGCAGAGGAGCGTTGCGTGGAGGAGGCGCTTGTGAGAGACGGGCCCGGGGCCCCCACTGCTGCTGGGATCAGCACCTTGCCTGGAGAGCGGGACGGACAGGATGCCACGCTCGGCGGAGAGCACCCAGGCCTCAGACGGGAGGCGGCCCAGGAGGCCGCAGGCTGTGTCTCTAGGACGAGGGTGGGTAAGGGCACTCGTGCGGGCAGAAACCCGGAAGCAGCTGGTTTCTAAGGGACGCGCTGCAGGTGGGGAGGGCTGACCTCAGAAACGTGGGCTAGGCAGTGGAAGCCGTGGGCGAGAGCTCGGGCAGAAACCGACGGGAGCCTGCGGGCCACTCTGGGGCAGGGGCAGAGCGCAACGTCCGTCTGACCTGGGCATGCGGGGCCTGGGCGGACATCCTGCTCGCTCTCCTGGGAATGGCACCTGCGTGCTGGTACCCCTTGTTCCTGAAATGCCAAGTGAAGCTGCTGGAAGCCATCTGGCCCTGGGCTTCCTCGTGGGCATGGGTGGTTTGTCTCTGTAGGGATCTGTCTCTCCACGTGGTTGGCTGTGTGGGTACCAACTGCCCTGAGGTTCTCCTGCTGTTCTTCAAACACACGTGCCATCTGGTGCTGGCTTCTCCCTCTTAACTGATGCTGTGATTGCATCTCTCCTCCTCCGTAGTCGGGCTGGAGGTTTACTACTTTTATCGATCATCTCAAGGAACAAGCGTTCCTGTTAACATTCCGCACTCCTCCACATCACGGACTCCGGCTCTGTCCTTTCCTGTGGCCTCATCTGCTCTCCTGGTTTCCGAAGGCAAGCGCTGAGGACGCGCGAGTCTTTCCCTGCTGGGGGCCGCCAGTGCTCCAGCTGTGCCTCCGTGTCCCCATCAAGGAGCACGAACGTGAGCGCCGTGCTTTCATTTTCATTCAGTTCAAGATGCTTTCCCGTTTCCCTTTGGCTTCTTATTTGACCCATGGTTTATTTCAAAGTGGTGATGTTTAATTTGTAAATATTTGGAGATTTTCCCAGATCTGTTATTGATTTTTAATGTAATTCCACTGGGGCTGAAGAATGTAATTTGTATGTTCTTAAAGCATTTTATATTTGTTTAGGCTGGATTTATTGTGCAGGATATTCTTGGTAAATGGTCTGCATGCTCCTGAAGTGTGTACACTTCTGAATTTGGGAGGAGTGTCTGCAACAGGTCATGCAGAATCAAAGTGTTCAAGTCCCCTCTGTTCTCAGAGAGATCTGCTTACACTTCTGCCAGTTTCTGACACAGCACTGAAACGGCCCCGTGGGCTAGTTCTCCTTGCTTTTTTTTTTGAGTAGTTATTTTTTTAATAATTTTCGAACAACCTGAAATTTATAGAAAAATTACAGAAAATTGTGTAAAAACTTTTATTTTCTTTTTAAAACTCATCTATTTTTGCTGTGCCCCTCAACACGTGAGATCTTAGCTCCTCGACCTGGGAGGAACTCATGCCCCCTGCTGTGGAATCACAGATCACCCTGGGAAGTCCCCCAAACTTTTATTTTTCTGAACTAATTCAACAGTTAGCTGCTGATATGATGTCTGATAATCCCCAATACGTTATTGGGGATTTTCTCAAGTAAGGTTATTCTCGCATACATAGTCAAAATAAACCATCAAAGTAAGGAAATTAACACGGATGCAGTCATTGCTAACAATAAATCCGCAGACCGCACTGGCGTTTTACAAGTTGTCCCATAATTTCTTTTAAAGGAGGAGGGTCCAGTCCAGAGTTGCACGCTGCACTGAGCTCTGTGGCATCTAGGGGGCTCCTCGGTCTTTCCTGGACTTTCATAATCTTGACAATTCTGAAGATTCTAGGTGGTCAGTTATTTTGTGGAATGCTCCTGTTTGGGTTTATCCAAGGCTTCCTCTTGATTAGGTTCTGGCTCTTTGGCAGTAACATCAGGGAAGCGCTGGCGTGCTCTTCTCTCTGCGTCCCATCCGTCTCTACGTGTCCCATCACTGGAGGGCTTCCTGGCGGCTCAGCTGGTAAAGCCACCTGCAGCTGGACTGAGGAGACCCCAGTTCAGTTCATGGATCGGGAAGATCTGCTGAAGGGCTAGGCTCCCCACTCCAGCACTCCTGGGCTTCCATGGTGGCTCAGCTGGCGAAGAATCCGCCTGCGATGTGGGAGACCCGGATTCGATCCCTGGGCTGGGAAGATTCCCCTGGAGAAGGGAATAGCTACCCACTACCAGTATCCTGGCCTGGAGAATTCCATGGACTGAATAGTCCACATGGTCGCAAAGAGTTGGACACAACTGAGTGACTTTCACTTTCATTTTCAATACGGTCAACATTCCAATGTTTCTGTCCCCAATAACAAACTATTATGTCTTTTTAATACCTTTATTTTTATAACACTTTATTTCTTGGTAACATTATTGATACTTCTCTGAAATGCACTTTCCTGATGTTAATATGGTAGATGTCCGTGTTTGGTTTCAGTGTGTTCCTGGGGCCCGCTTTTCCTCTGGCCTGGTGATCTCTGCCTTTCAGCGGGGTGTCTGAGTCATGGACATTCCGTGTGATTATCACCGTGCGGGGCTGAGCTGCGTGTCGACTTGCCCCATCAGCTCTCACTGCTCCTCCCACATTGCCCCATCTGCTCTGGCCGAGCGCTTGTTCCCCACTGGCTGATTAACTGCGGAGGTCTCGTCTGTAACCCATCGCGGTTCACCTGGAGCCGCATCGTGTCTTCACACCCAGTGTCTGTACCTCCCTGCCTGGCTCTCTGGAACCTCACGGAGCTCCGTTATTATTTTAGCTGTAAGTGGGGTTTTTTTAGATACCGTAAATGAGCAAGTGAGTCGAGACTCACCCGCATGGCTGCTGCCTCTGGGGCTTCCCCTCTTTCGCCCAGATCAGATCGCTCCCGCCCCGCCCCCTGCTGGAAGGCCTCCCTGTGAGGTTTTTCAGAGAGCAGATTTGCTGCGAGGAGCTCCTCCTGCTTCTGCGTGCCTGTGAAGCCCTTCATGTTGCAATATATTCTGATGCACTTTCAGGGGTGGTGAAGCCAAGTCAGCAGCTTCTCTCCTGTAACAGGGGCGCGTGCTGCAGCTGACTCCTGGGTGTGGTTCTGTCTGGCCTCGAGGACTTGGGGAAGGACACACAGATCTGACCCTGAGAGCTGCCTCGACGCCAGCCCACACCTGGCCCCATGTTCTGGCCACGGAGGGGCCCTGGACGCACTCCTGGAGACACCGCTGGAGGCCGCAGCCTGCCAGTGTAGATGTCGCCAAGGAGATCCCACTGATGAGGTCTGGGTTCAGAGCCAGCCTTAGGGGCTGGGATGCTGACGTGCTCACGTGCCCACACCATGCCAACAGGCTCCAAGAATGAATCTCAGGGAACACGACTGACCGCGTCACCACCAGCTCTCACCCTCATCCTCCCTGTCTGCAAAGACACCTCCCCGCCCTGCTTCTCCCTCTGTGAGGGAGATCCCTAGGAGAAGGCCTAGGGTGTTTCTCTAACAAAACTCGTCTACTGACCCCCAGGAACTGCGATGACTCAGCTTCAAAGCCAGACGCAGACATGTGAGAATACTCATGGCCTGAGGCCCTTGAAATCTCCTCCTGTTGACAAACACACCCACAAACCCCGTCGTGGGTTCATTTCTGGGAATGGGATAAATGCCACTATCTGAAGCCTACGTCATGTCAGGCCAAGAAGAGTGTACAGCCAGAGAAATTTATTTTAAAATAGAAACATACATACATTAAGCTGTAAAATAGTCAAATCTAAACGAAAAGGAAAAAAGCCAGTTGATCCCAGAGTCTATACAGACAGGATTCAAGGAGTGTGAAATCCCCGTGAGGAGCGCCCACAGAGCCCAGGAGACGGAATCCGGGGTGGGGACCCCGCAGGAGCGGCCCAGCACCCACGGGCACCAGACGCTCCCGGACCCGGCGACCAGGACGGACGTCCGTGTGGGTGGCGGCGGCAGCGCTGTCGGCACCGCGGGCGGCGTGGGGGCACCCGAGGCTGTGAGGGACGCTCGGGGGTTTGGCAACGGAGAGGCTGTGGCGGCGGGAGCCCCACCCGAGCCGCCGACCCGCTGCCGCGGCGCGCTGCCTGGCTCAGTCTGTGTGGGGTTTCCGCTGGGGGGTCTCCGCGTAGGACTCCCCAAACTCGTTCACCCTACTCTTATCCACGGGATAAAGCCTGCAACGAGACCATGCGGGCATCAGGCTGGCTGGCGGGCAAGGGGGAACCCGCGTGTCCTGGGAGCATGGCAGCCAGGACTCGGGAGGGCCAGTCCCCGTGGGAGAGGCCGGCGCGGGTTCGCCTTGTGTCCTCTAGACGTTCTTAGAACGGTCAGGCCAGAGCCTGCTCCCGAGGCTGCCGCCGACCGCTGCACCCACACCGAGGCGGGGGCCAGGGCCTGGCTCCTGACGCGCACAGAGCAGGGCCGTGGCCCGCCTCACGCTCTGCTGAGCCAGGGAGCGGCGTGCTCACGGGGGGCCAGACAGACAGCAGTGCGCTTGCACGCGGCGCCGGGCCCGAGGCCCCCGCCTGCCAATGCCTCCCGCCAGGAGCGGGACTGGGGCCACACTCACCACCGCTGGTACAGGTACACGAGAAACACCACGTCGTCCCTGAAGCAGGCCAGCCGGTGGGAGGTGGGCATGGTGATGATGAAGGCGAACACGTCGTCGATGAAGGTGTTGAAGGCCTGCGGGCGGGTGGGGCCGTGAGACCAGAGCTGCCCGGGCACGCGGGCACCCATGGGCACTCGCTGCCCATGACTCGAGAGCCACCACAGCGGGGAGCAGCAGGGGGCCTGGGCCCAGGGTCACCCTGGCACAGACCCCACAGCCGGGTGTCCCGCCCACCCTCCACAAACAGGATGGAGAAGCACCGCCCAGGAGCCCGGGGTCACGGAGCCGCCTGCACGGAATCCCCGTGCAGATCCAAAGCAGAAGGCAGCTCTGACCGTCCCCACCCCCGACCTGGCGCGCTCTAGGTCACGGCCACTGGAGGGTCACGGAGACGCCCGCACAGAATGCCCGCGCAGATCCAAAGCAGAAGGCAGTTCTGACTGACCCCACCCCCGACCCAGCACGCTCTAGGTCACGGCCACTGGAGGGTCATGTGGTGCCAGCTTCTGCACATGGCCGGGCCACGACATGCCCAGAGAGCCCTTGGCAGCGCAGGCCTGGGACCACTGGAGCCGCCGTCTGGTGGATAGGGACCCAGCACCCGGCGCCAGCCAGCGG
>SJYH01007203.1:108728-119130 GCA_006408735.1 Sylvicapra grimmia
GTGCTTAAAGGAGAACCCCTCCCCCCGACCCCCAACGCCCCTGCACGGGAGCACGGCCGACACGACCCGGCCACGAGGGACAGTCCCCAAGGGCCTCGTGCAGGCGATGCACTGACCTTGTAAGTGAAGGCCTTCCAGGGCAGGTGGGCCACTGACTTCATCTGGGGACAAGGAGACGGGGCGTGTCAGGGCGTGGCGGCCCAGGGCCGCGGGGCCCGAGGGTGAGGGCACGCCTCTTACCTTGTAGTTCACAAAGAGCTGGGGCAGCATGAACAGGAAGCCGAACGCGTAGACCCCTGGGGAGACACGGGCGTGGAGGCACGGGTGGGATGCTACCCCCCGCCGGGCATCGGGGCTGCCGACTCTGGACGCCCGCCCGGGAGCTCTGCCTGCCGTCACCCACCATCTCCCGCCCCGGGCCGAGACGGGCCCCTCCCACACCCAGCGGACGCGCCGAGCCGGGCCGGCAGCCTGAGCAGCAGCTCACGCTCTGGACAAGCCGAGCTGGCGTGCGCC
This sequence comes from Sylvicapra grimmia, assembly GCA_006408735.1. Taxonomy (NCBI): domain Eukaryota; kingdom Metazoa; phylum Chordata; class Mammalia; order Artiodactyla; family Bovidae; genus Sylvicapra; species Sylvicapra grimmia. Next base: position 109,245 of record SJYH01007203.1, read on the forward strand.
CTGGGACACGGGGGCCGAGCGGGCGTGCGCCCTGGGACACGGGGCCGGGGGCTGCGGTGCCGACGGCGGCAGCGTTTGCTGCCTGCGCCAACTCTCCCGAGAACACGACGCCCACAGCCGATCCCACAGGCCAGCAAGGGGCACGGGGCACGGCAGGCAGGGCCGGACAGGGCACCTCGTGCTGCACCAGGCCAGGCGGCAGCCGGGCGACACGGCCCGCCACAGACGCCGCCGCGGAGACGGGAGGCTCACCATTGACGAAGCTGTTGATCAGCCAGGAATACCAGCTGGAAGGCAAGGGCAGGTGACGGGGGCGCCGCTCGGCCTCTGTCGTGACCGAGCCCCCCCGGCCCCCCCGCCAGTGCCGGGGATGCGGCAGGGGCTGCTCTCAGCGGGCTAGCCCGGGCCACCTGCAAGGACGGCGGAGGCCGGGCACCTGGAGCCCCACCGAGGGGACGGCGGAGGCCAGGCACTGACATACCGCCCACGACAACCTCCAGTGGGATGGAACCACGGAGCCCGTGGGCGGCCCTGAGCCCGGCCCGAGCGCCAGTGCCGCCGGGGGTCGCCCGCGCTGGGAGGATGGGGCCAGGACAGTGCAGGGGCCCCGGCCTCTCAGGATGCAGGCTGTGTGGCCAGCAACGAGCCTGCTCCTGCGAGCGCTCCCCAGCCCGCCGGGACCAGATGGCCGCACGGGGCCAGCAGCGGGCACAGGACCCCGGCCTAGGGCGAGGCTGTGCTGGACCCGCGGCCGTCAGCGGGGCGCCCTCACCTCTTATACTTGATGTTGAGCAGCGAGTAGACGGCGCCCCCGACGCAGAGAGGATAGAGCAGGTAAGACAAGTACCTCATGGCCTGGGAGAGAAGGCGCCCAGTCAGGGCCCGTCCTCTGAGCCGCCTAGACCCACAGACCAGAGGGCACAGCGGCGGGACGTCCAGGGCAGCGAAGCCGGGTTGCGTGGAGTATACGGGCTGGCGAGCATCTACCCAGAGGACGTCCACCATGAGCGTCTGGCGGATCCACACTGGCCCCTGACAGCCAGACTCCCAGCCTGACCAGGGCAGGTGGGGGACCAGCCGTCCAGCAAAGGACTCGGAAGAAAGGCTCCAGGCTCCTTGCTGGGGCCACCTGCCCACTAAGGCGACCCGGGCTTCACCAAGACCTGACAGAGACTGGGATGCGCCCAAGGCCCGTGAAACCAGAACACAAAATCCCTGCACAAGGTACGTGAGCCAACCCGAAAACCGCGCGGGAGGGGGAGCCCTGCGCTGGGGAACGGGCCCGGCTCACAGCCCCACGGGCACCCACGGGAAGGAAGACGCCTCCCATCAGGACAGGACGTGGCGCAGGCGCCCACAGGACTGGGACCCGGGAGCCCCCAGCGCCCCCTCCCAGGTCAGGAGCAGGCAGCCTCCCGGGGTCGCGGCAAAGGCGGGCAGGTCCCGCGCCCAGGACGGGCCTCCTCCCAGGCGGCCACAGCCAGGCCCACGCCTGCGGGTGAGCACGCCGCGCCGCCGCTCACCTGGGCGTCGTACGCCTCTGTCCTCCGCTCAGATTCACTGCAGGCACCAAACTGCAAAAGAGCCCACACAAGCACGTCACCCCAGGGCCAGGCCGTGCCCACGAGGGGACCAGGCTGCAGGCTGAGGGGGAGGAACCCCCAGCCAGGCGTGGCAGCCGTGAGTGCACCGCCCGGGGCGCGAGGCCGCAGCAGGCCTGTCGACCTGGACGTCACACAGCACAGCCGCTTCCTGCCCCAGTCCTGCGAGGCTCTCAGTAAACGCCCTGCGCCACCTCAGCCAGGGCAGACGCACTGGGGTGGCGTGGACCACGACAAGCGGCACCCCACCGCGTGTGGCCCGCCCTTGGCCTGCACGCCTGGACCCTCACGGTCCCTGGGGTCTTCACGTGAGCCCCACCACACAAAGCGGCACAGCCGCCCGGCCGTAACCTCCCACGCTGCCCCAGGAAGCTTGACCCCGGAGAGCCCCTCGAGGTGTGGTCAGGGCGGGACCCCACCCCCGAGCGAGGCTCCGGCATCCTGCCTGGTCGTGGGGTAGGGGGTTGCTGCTTCTACGGCTGGGGATGGGGGACCCCAGGGGAGTCAGAGCCCAGGGGCTTGAGGGCAGAGCTGCTGAGGGGTGAGCCACCCCGCCCACACCAAGACACCCCTGCGTCTCCCCGCGGGCCTACAGCTGACCACAGACGACTACCTGCCCCGAGGACTGTACGCTGCGGGGACGCAGTCAGGGGATGCGCGCAGCGGTCAGCCTGCACCAAAGGCGGGCTGCAACGGGATGGGGACGGGTCCCCGAGAGGACACGGCGGGGGGGGGGTCCCCTACCTGAAACGCGGGCCGCAGGCCTCTCCAGGTGACGGTCATCTTCAAAGCCTTTTTCACTTTCCACAGCTGAGAAGGGAAAACCCACACCTGAGGTTCCAGGACCCAGAAGGAGCCACGGCCTGCTCCTGGGACAGTGACTGACCAGGACACGGGCCGCCCATGCCCCGCTGTACCCCAGCTCAGCCTGACCACTTGGTGGATCCCTGACCAAGGCCCGTCTCCAGCGCAGACCCAGCCTGTCCGCCCTTGGGGACCACCAAGTCCCCACCTGGTCCCCCTGTGCCTGGCCACCCCCACCACCTCCAGACTCGCCCCGGCACCTTCTTCCAGCCCCCCAGGCAGCCCAGAGTCCCGTGTCCTGCCACGGCTGGGTGTCTCCAGGTGGCCGCCCCCGAGGTGGGGTCAGCACGACAGTGAAGTTGGCCTCCAGACAACTTGTGGCTGCGGGAGGGCCCGGCCAGCACTGCCCAAGGGGTGCCCACAGGCAAAGGCCCGGACAAAGCACGCGGAGGGGCCTGGTGAGAGTGGTGCCGGAGGCCCGCGGGGCCCTGGACTCCAGAGAGGGGGTGTCCTGGCCCATCACCCCCACACCGCCCATCACACCCCCTGCTCCACACGGCATCAGTTCAGCGACAGCCACAGGGTCCACCCACCGAGTTACCATGTCCCGCAGGCGGAGGGGACGAGGGGTGGAGACACGCGGGGCTGCGTGGAGCTCCGCTGGAGGAGCCAGGCCGCGGCGCCCTCGCCCGAGCCAGGCCGGTCAGGCCCCAGGCAGATGCCAGGCCTGACCCGCGCTGAGCACCTGGGCCTCAGGGCCTTCGAGGCAGCACGCAGACCAGCGCCAGGTGGGCCACTCACCTCGATGGCGGCTCCGATGCCCGCGGGCACCAGCACCAGGAGGCTCGTCTGCTCGTCCAGCAGGAACAGGAAGATGACCACGGTGCTGAAGCAGCGCCAGAGCACTGGGGACCAGCGGGAGGGCGGGGCTGAGCGCGGGGCGGGGCCAGCCAGCTGCACCCGCACGCACACCCACACAGGTGCACACGCGTGTGCACACACCTAACAGGCACACACGTGCACACGGGCACTTGGCCCTGGCACCAGCACCTTCAAGGGCGTCTCCCCTCTGTCCCCTGAAAGGGAGCCGTGCAAAGTGCAAACCGCAGAACGACCGTGAAGGGCGGGGACCCAACAGAAACCACCTCAGCCAGGACGTGTGTGAGCCACACTTGCTGGCACAGCGCACGGACGGGGACCCTGCGCCGGAGCCCGTGCCTGTCTTCCCAGCGGAGGCTCAGGAGCCACCACGGCTGTGGGAATGCTCCCTGCAGGGCACTGCCCGCCAGGAATGCAGGCCCCAGGCCCCACAAACCCTGCTCACGCCACAACGGCAAAGGCCAGAGGAGGGCCGGGGGCTCAGTGGGGTCCTCCCCTCCGAGGAAGTCAGAGGTGAGGACAGAAGACCCCGAGACGCGGGACCTGGACGCAGGGGCCACCCAAGCACCCCAGGCCCCTCCCTGAGTGACTCTACGGGAGCTGAAGAACCACCTTCTGCTGGGAAGCCAGCCTGGTGGCCCGCGGGACCATGAGCCCATGCAGACAAGCACCGAGAACCAGCCCCTGCACCCTCTGCTCCAGGCGTACGGGGTGCTCACCACGGCCAGGAGGCTGCCCTCACCCTCCCAGGCTGCTCCCTCGGGGACCTAAAAGCCCATCCCAAGCAAGAGCCGCGGGGGTCCCTGGCAAAGACCCCTGTGGGCATCAGAGTAAGCTCGTGACCCGTGCGCGTGGCCCCGCGGGGGCAGCTCGGAGGACGCGTGAAGTCCCGAGCCACTACCTGCTTTTGTGGACATGCCGATCATGCTCTTCTTCTTCTTCCAGAAGCTGATGTCGTTTTTAAATGCCAGGAAATCAAAAAGCAGCTGGAAGACAACAGGATAGCGATGAGCCCCCACGCTGTGTGGGCGAGCACAGGCTCGATCAGAGACCCGTCCGCTCAGGGAGACCTCAGCCCCAGCGCGGCACTGACAGGATCCAACTGTCCTGGCGGCCGGTCCCCCACCTGTGGACCCGCCGTTACAGCCAGGAGCCGGGCCTCTCCCCAGCCCTCTGCCCCGAGCACAGCCCCAGGCGGGCTTGCCCGGCAGTCGCCAGCGGCTGCATCTAACGGGGACCCCGCCAGCAGGACCCTACCCTAACTCTTGGAATCGCCAGACCTCCAACAAGGAAACACCTATTTTGCTAATCTCATTTGATTTTGATTTGTTTTCAAAACGGCTCCAAACAGACGAAGCCTAGCCCTTCAGCTGGTCGAGCCTGAGTGTAGACCCTCTCCTGGGGGGCAGGGAGAGGGGAGGCTGCACTGGAAAACCAAGAGCACTCACGTGGAACGCAGCCACGAAGAAGGTCAGCGCCAAGAAATACAAGTTGGTGTCGACAAAGATCCCCTTCACTTCGTCAGCATCTTTCTCTGAGAAGCCTGCAGGGGACCGAGGCGAGTGAGGGGCGACGTGGACCCGCGCTACAGAGCCCCAAGGGGTCACCTCGTCTTCAGAGGCGCTCCTCGGACCCCACGGGGCCCAAGGGGGATGGCCTCACCGGCGGACAGGCGCCGAGTTCTGGGCTCCCCGACTCCCCGCTCCCGGGGCACGCCCGGCGGCCTCACCAAACTGCTGCAGCGAGTAGACGGCGTCCTGCATGTGGATCCAGAAGCGCAGCCGCCCCAGCGAGATCTTGTCGTAGGACACGGTGAGCGGCAGCTCGGTGCTGGAGCGGTTGATGACCTGCGGGGGAGCGGCGGTGGTCTGGCCCTGCGCCAGGCTGGCCCCGTTGGCCCGGCACCGCACCCTCCTCGGGGGACCTGCAGGAGTCTCCTGCAGGAAGCCCTCACTCCCCAGGCTCCTCTCCATCACCCGAACCCTGTGGTCTCTCATGACTACAGCCCCAGCGCCTCCTGGGCAGGCGCGGGGACCCACGTGGGCAGCTGAGTCGAGCAGAGTCCCACGGGAGCCTGCGCCCCTGCCCAGGAACCAGATGCCAGCGCTGCCCTGAGGAGAACACCGGGGGGCGGCCACACTCAAGGGGGTGGCAGGGGCTGCAGGGAGGCGTGGCCCCTCAATGGGGCCCTCGAGCACACTTGGAATTGACGTGTGACTGTGTGTGGAGGGGAGATGTCCCGTGACACCTGACACCGCACAGCTGAGCTCTGCCCAGCAGATGCTAAGCAGCAGGCCTCCGCAGAGATATCACCTCCCTGACCTAAGTGAGTCCTGCAGGGTGGAGACACGGCTGTTCGGCACCCAGCACGGTGCCCGCAGCGGTCAGCAGCCCCAGGGTCAGCTGTTAGTGCTGCTGCCAGCCCAGCCCACCCTGGGGGCACAGGTCACCGGGCGCCAGCCTGGAGGAGGCAGGCTCTGCTCCAGATACCTCCACGCCAGAAACCCGGGCCCCCGCGGAGCCACAGCCACCGGAGGGATGAGCAGCCCTCCCAGGGCTCCGTGCTCGCCACGGGCGGGACCCGCCGGCGGCGGCGTGCGCGCTGTGCTGGGGTCAGGGGCGGCGGCCGACTCACCATGAGGTCCTTGACGCGGTTGCTCAGCTGGTCGATGAACAGGATGGGCAGGTACTGCACTGTCTTCCCCAGCTGGATCCTGGGGGCAGAGCCGTCTCCAGGTCACCAGGGGGCTCCCGCATCCGGGAGGACCGAAGCCCCAAGATGCTGGGTCTACCTCACAGACGGCTCCCCCAACCACGACTCCAGCGGCTTCTGGTCACTGGCAGGCCCAGGACTTGCATTCCCAAGGGGAGTGGAGGGGCCTGTGCGCCACGCTCCCCGCTCACAGCTGCCACTGGAGGACGCGGTGAGGCTGGGCACCGGGCGCTCAGTGGGACGCCATTCAGGACGCGGAGAAGAACAAGAGGCCGTGCGTGCGCCCACACGGGGTTCCGGGGTGCAGCAAGACGTGAGAGCCACCGGCTTGGGAGGGGGCAGGCAGGGGTCTCACGCCCAGTGACCCACACGCTCTCAACTACGAACGCACCCAGCATTAAAAAACGAGAACTTTACAAAAGGCAAGACACCGTGACCACACCAGGGGAGCCACTGACAGTGCGAAGGCCTCGGCTCTCAGCCGCATTTCCGGGAGCTACGTGTGGACCTGGGGCCGGACCGGGCGTCGGGGGGCTCCCTGCAGCACAGAGACGCAGGGTGACCTGAGCCGGCTTCGGCGGCTATCCTTCTGATGGCAAGTGACGCTTAAGAAAATGACCTAGCGATCAATATTTAAGCTGAGGGAGTAGAGTGCAAGGCCGCGGGACGCAGACAGGGCAGACCCTCGAGGATGCAGGGTGACGGCCGAATCAGCTTCCCCACGGTTCCTCTGAGACCAACACCTGCTGTTCCCTTCTTCCCTCCCGGTCACGGTGGCAGCTCTGATCAGCGAGGCAGGACGGCCGGGGGCACCCCAGGCAGCCCCCTGCTCCCCAGTACAGAGGGCTGAGGGGTGCAGGCGCAGCCCATCTGCTCCTGGACTGTGGCCGACCACGATCCCAGGGGCTCCCCCACCCACAGGATCCCCCCTCTGCTGTTGGCTCAGGGGGTGCACGAGCAATGCTCAAGCTGGGCGCGGGACCCGCAGCGGGCTGCATGTGACTCCCTGGGCGCGGGACCCGCAGCGCGCGACTCCCTGGGCACAGGGACCCACAGCAGGCCTGCCCCAGGGCCTCAGTGGCACCTACATCTTCATGTAGCGCTGCACATCCGCGGGCAGGGAGGCCCCGTCAAAGACGAAGTTGTCCACCATCACGTTCAAGGTCAGTCTGGGCCTCCAGTGAGAAACGGGCTCATCCAGGGCACTCGTTGGCCTCTTCTCGGCCTCGACCTGCTGCTAAACATGAGCGCTAACTCAGCAGGGAAAGGCCGGGAGGGGCAGGCCAAGCGGGTCTGGGGGGGCAGGGTGCGGAACCTTCATCTGGGAGTCTGTGAGCAGAGAGTGCAGCTCCGAGCAGGCCCGAGGGGGACCCCGGCGGCCCTCGCCCAGACCCTCACTCCCCACAGCCTGCTCACGGCAGAAGCCGAAGGCCTGCTGTTCCAGAGCACGTGACCCTGGGTCTCACGGACTCCTGTCCCGGGCCTGCAGCCCGAGCGGGGCTCCCAGAAAGGCCGAGCCCTGAACAGTCACAGGAGGCGCGGGCAGTCTGGAGATGAGAGCCCTGCAGCCTGCAAGGAGCCTGAACCGAGACACTCCTAGAGCAGCTCTGCCCAGCCTTCTGGAAGGGGGCGTGTCCACGCCTGGGCAACAAGCCTAAACCCACTAAATTCAGAACAAACCCTTCCCGGCGGGGAGACCTTAACGGTGGGCCTGAGCAGCCCTGCGAACAGTGACACCCTATTTATCTCCATCCTCCAGCTCCAGTTCAGCTCTAGTGGTGACACCAGAACCCTCTTCCCAGAAGCAGCAAGAGCTGATGCTGACTCAGCACCCGCCCGCCCCAGAGCCGCCCTCCACCCTCCACAGGCCTCCTAGGAGGGCCCTGAGGCAGCACTGTGCGGTCTGCACGGGAAGGGAACCGGGGGCCTTTCCAAGGACACAGAGAAGACAGTGCAGACACCTCCCGGCGGGCTGCCACCCCTGGCCGTGACGGGCTCCCCTTCCAGGGCACACGGCCCCCAACACCAGGCCACCTCTGTTCCGTGCCCCCGTGGTCATGGCCAAGTGCGTGCCCACCAGCTTCCCTGCGCGCGTGGCTTTCTAGGCGTGCGACACGCACTGTGTACTCCTGCCTTTCTCCTAACTTAGGTCACATCCTTAGAATCAACACCCCAGCGCTGCCCTTCCTGCCCCAGCACAGCGACGCCAGCTCCAAGGCTGACCGTAGCTGAGGCGGCCACCCCGCACCGACTCTCTGCCCTGCGCACACGCTCCCAGGGCTCAGAGGCCCGGTGGCCCGAGCAGGAGTCCAGGTAAAGAAAGTCACCGAACACGCAGCCTGCACGTCACTAACTCAGCACAGATAACGGCACGCGCCGGCACGTGTGGACCGCAAGGGGCCAGCAGGCCTCCTCCGCCGGCCCTGCTCACCTCTGCCGCGGGCGCCCCGGTGAGCAGGCTGACCTCCTGCGGCTTGGGGACCATGTAGGTGGTGAGCGGGCTGACCAGGTGCACCTCCTTCCCGTCGTCCCAGGGCAGGGTGCCGGCGTGGTGCAGGAAGACGTAGGCGTACAGCGTGCCGTTGTCCCTCGTCTTCTTGGGAACAGAGACGTTGACTGTCCTGAAACGACACGGACGCCGACAATGACGCGTGCGCGTTTCGTTCTGTGGAAGCGGAGGCCACGCACGTGCGTCTACAGAAAATGCCGTTTTGAACCCAAACCGATTACTGTCGGCTGAGAAGTACTAAGAGTGAACCCCACCCGCCTAGATGTTCCTGAAGTCCTAAATGTACGTTTACGAAACGTACTCTGAAAGCGTGGCGGCTGCCGCCAAGCGTGCATTCCGGCCGCTGAGGCTGCGGGCCAAGCCCAGGCACGCGTGGCCCGCCCCGTCCCCACAGCGGCTCTCCCACCGGACTCGGGCCCTGCACAACGCCACGCGCCCCAGTGCTTGTCCTGCCGCCTCCCAGACAACAGAGACGCGAGAGGAGGGCTCGTGGCGAGCACATCGCCCTTCAAATCAAGTTTCTTGAAACTTAAAAAACTAGAACCACCAGTAGCAGGCAGCTTTGAAAAGTTACACTGCATACGTCCACACTCACACCGCTTGCTCTTTTCTGTAAAGCTACACTTCACTTAATTTTGATTTTCTGCTAAATTCGTCCATCCATCCTTCTCTTTTCCCTTCTAGATAAGAGAACTGAACCACTTCTGTTGGGAAACCACAAGTTTTGCTGTCGGAACTGCGTAAGCTCCGTTCTCCACGTCATCTGCACCTGTCCCCAGCCCTCCGGACACTCCCCGGGCCGAGCTGCATCCCACAGCTGTTAGAAGCCGGGTATGACAAACTGGTCAGCTGCTACTTTCAAGGGAAACGAAGTTTGCTGCCTGCGTTTCACAGATGTTTGCAGCTGAAACGCTCCGCCGTGCACGAGGGTCGGTCATGCCGCTTCTCTGAGGCACACTTCTCTCTCACACACGCTGACTCAACACTCCCAGTGTCCACGGGGCTTGCCTGTCGCCTTGCCCACATCCGTACCTTTCAAATTTGGACTCCACGTCAAAGTCCTGCACGTTCAAGACCAGATCCACGCTGTTCTCAGCGCCCAGGGTGGAGCGCGTGGTGGTGTACACGCTGAGCTGCAAAGAGGGCGCCACGAACGTCAAGCCTGCGCGGCCCGGCCCAAAGCGCAGGGCGCCGACGGCGGCGGGCCTGGGCGCCCGGCGGGCCGCGCTCACCTGCAGCCTGGGCCTCCGCGCCAGGTAGGGCTGGATGCAGCGGCCGCGGCCGGGGCACGGGCGGGTGTAGACGATGCCGTACATGACCCAGCAGGTGTGCGCCACGTACACCGCGAACGCGCCCACCGCCAGGCTGCTGAAGGCGCTC
>SJYH01007203.1:175580-192115 GCA_006408735.1 Sylvicapra grimmia
CTGGTCGGAGAGGAGCCGCTGGGAGCAGGCCTGGGACCACCCCCTGACCTCGCTGGCGGCCTCGCATGGGGCAGAAGGGCAGGAGAGAGGGCCCCGCGCAGTACGCACCTCCCGCGAGGAACCAGGCAGGCTGCAGAGCTTGTAGGCGGCGTAGATGGGGACCACGGACATGGAGGACGCAGCGATGGCCCAGCCCAGCGCGTTGGCCCACTCGGGGAAGACGTAGGCGCCGTAGTGCGGGGGCCGGAAGGTCGCGATGCTGACCACGACTACAAACTGGAACCGAGCGGCAGGGTCAGGGGCAGCCGGGGCCAGGGGGTCCCAAGCGGCGACTCTAGGGGCGGGCCCCCCACAGGACGGCCTGAGGCCGCGGGCCCCGGCGGTGGGGGCACATGGCCCGGAGGCTCGGGGCTGATGGGAGGAGCTCTCTCGCTGGCCTCGTAAACCCCGGGTTACCACGTGGGGAGAAGCAGGACCCCTCGCTGACTGGAGGCAGGAGGGGCGACCAGAAGCCCCTGCGCAGGCTTGGGCCGGGAGCCTCACCCCCGCTCCATTTCCTCTCCTGCTGGCCCTCGGGGGTCGGGGCTGCCCGCGTCCACGCACACCCGGGGGCTGGGCTGGCTGGGTGGGGGCGGATGCTGAGGTCTCCTGGGGCGCATCTGCCCGGCCTCTGCGCTCCGAGATGGATGGCCCCCACAGCCAGCCGGGGCCGTTGGATAGGGGGGCCAGTCGGGGATCCTGAACCACTGGGACTCGGCCACGGCCACGCGGCCCTGCAGCCGTGGAGTGGACGCACGGCCGGGTTCCAGCACAACAGGCCCCAGGTGTCCTTGCCCGCCGGCCCGAGCTCGCCCAGCCCAGCCCAGCCCAGCCCATGAGCAGCCACTGGACGTGCGGGAGCCCCAGGCCCGCGCTGTGGGTGAACCTCATCCATTTCCGTCCCGCCTCGGGCGGAGCATCCGCTGAGCCCGAGGCTGACTTCCCTCCGCGGCCTCCAGGCAGAGGGCGGCTGACGACCTCCAACCTCCGGGCAGAGGCGCTGTCGGGTGAGGACCACCCTGCCGCCCACGCGGCTGTCTCGGTGGGCCCATAGAGGGGGCCATGCTTCCAGGGACCCGAGAATTTGGGGGGCCAGCCTGCCCTCCCAGCCGAGCCCGTGACTTGCNGAGACGCGGCCCCGCCCCCGGCCCCCCGGCCCCCCCGGAGCCCAGGGTGCGCGGTGCTGCCCAGGGTGCGCGGTGCTGCCCAGGCCGCCGGGGTGGGTCACGCTGACCGGGGCCCCGTGCACGTCCCCAGGGTGGCCCTGGCGTCACTGGCGACTGCGAGGGAGGGCCTGTGGGGCTCCCACCCTCCTCCGGGAGGCCCACAGCCACCCCTGCCTCCCCTCTGTAACGAACATTATTTTCCTTTACAAAAATCATGGTGAAACATGCATTACGTGAAGCTTTCCGTTTTAACCACTGTGAGCACATGGCCCGGCGGCTTGAAGCACAGTCGCACTGCTGTGCGGCCATGCCTGCTACCCTCCCCAGGCCTTCCTCGCCTTCCCAGGGAGGCCCCGGCCCTCCCCATCCTGCTCGCGGCCTCGGTGACCCTGCCGTCCAGGGACCTGAGGGACTCCTGCGGGAATCTGTCTGTCTGCCTGGCTCGTGTCCCCAAGCACAGCGTCCTCCTGCTCAAGCAGGAGCAGGTGTCCAAGTGTCCCACTTTGAGACACGCATACAGTCGTTATATTGTAGGGAAAGCTCCTGCTAGAAGCTGGATGAGCCATTTTCTCCAGGTCTCACGCTGATTTCTCCCGCCCCGAGGCTGGGTGATGGCTGGCCACCTGAGTCTCACATCACATGCGGGGACATCAGAGAGACAACTCCACACAGGATTCCCTCTTCACACTCAGCCCTCTCACCAGACCTCGGATCGGAGCGGGACTGAGGAAGCGGGGTGGAGGCTGAACCTAAAGGCCCGCAGAGGCGGGGTGTCCCCCGGGGCCCCTCCCACGCCGGCCCACCCTAGACGGCAGGGGCCTCTGTGCTCTGGAGGGAGCTGCTCTCTGCAGGAGGCGGCCCTCTGTGTTCAGAGGCTTTGGGGCGCATGTGGTCGCCGCAAGGTCAGCTCCCCGGGCCTCCACCAGCTCTGCGATGTTCGTGGCTGCTGGACACACTTGAGGCTCTTTCTCTCTTTCTCTGAGGTTTTATTTTCAGATGTTGTTCAGCCGGTCACAGTCGTGTCCGACTCTGTGACCTCATGGACTGCAGCACGCCAGGCCTCCCTGTCCTTCACCGTCTCCCGGAGCTTACTCAAACTCAGGTCCATTGAGTCAGTGATGCCATCCAACCATCTCATCCTCTGTCGTCCCCTTCTCCTTCTGCCTTCAATCTTTCCCACCATCAGGGTCTTTTCCAGTGAGTCAGCTCCTTGCTCCAGATGACCAAAGTATTGGAGCTTCAGCTTCAGCATCAGTCCTTCCAATAAATATTCAGACTTGATTTGGGGAGATTACAATCTAAAACTGTAGACTAGGTATTGATTCCAGGTGCCAATGAAAGTACAGAGAGGCTGATATTTCCCTTTTCTGTAGAAAAGGAAATGTAACTGGAGAAGTGTTTTTGGAATACAAGCTATTTGTCGGTTAAGCCTCTCAAAGCTCGAGTGCTTTTCAGGTTATAACTTCGGGGCTGAAGCAGAGGCCATGACCCCTCACGTGGCACCAGGGCTGTCTCGAGATTGCGGTTCTCAAACAGCACAGACCTCTCTGGCTTTGGCCGGAGGTCTTGCACACACACGTGCAAGAAGCGTGCCTGTTTTCTCGGGCCTTTCCGGTGAATGTCATCAAGGACGCCTGGTCAGGTGAGCCAAGCGGCACCAGGACCCAAGTCCCAGGAGAGAAACGGAGAGCTAGCACGGGGGGTACGGCGGCGGGAGGGACATAGCAGAATTCTGCAGGGTGGCTTTCTGTTGCTGTCAGACCTGCGTCAGGACATCCCGGGAAACACGGTGGACACGCAGGAAGGGCAGGGGCACATGGCTGCAGGCTGGGCCCAGCCTCTTCTGGGGACCACCTGCCGACCAGCGGGCCCCCCACCCTGAGGGGCTCCCAGTCCTAGCGCCCGAGTGCTAGCCCGGGGTGAGGGGGGTCAGAAGTCTGGTGGGGCCGTCGTGCGGTGTCGGGAGCTCTGGCCTGAGACCACTGAGCGTTCCTGTCTCTTCCCTCCCATCAGCTGAGGCCCCAGTGACGCGCCCCCTCGGCCAGCTCCCCTGCCTCCCTGATGCCGGACTCTGCTCAGCAGGATGCAGAGACCGCCTCCACCAGAGGGCGGCACCCAGAGCCAGCACACCCTCCTCCAGGCCCCGCCCAGGGTCACGTGGCCACACCGAGTGCCCTGACCACAGGGGTGACTTCAGGGTGCCGTCCAGGCTAACCGCCTGCACGGATCCAACTGAACCAAGCCCTGCCCTGTGGTGCCACAGTGCCCACAACGCAGGGCCGCTGGCCGCCACAGCGACCGACCCCGAAGACCCTGGCCTGAGCATCACCACGCCAGCACAGCCACTCTGTCCTGCCGGTGGGAGCGCGCCGTCCCGAGGAGGACTCATTCTTACCGTAGAACCAGGCCACCCCGATGACCTCCATGAGCACCCCGAAGAGGATGGACGTGCCGGCTGCGAAGTGGTCCAGCAGCGTGAAGACGTAGATGCCGCCCTGGGGGGGAAGGAGGGGCGCACCCACTGAGCTCGGGGTGCCCGGCTCTCAGCCTGCCCACGGAACTGCTCTTCCCAAACATCAGCCTGGCCTGAGGCGCCAGCTTACAGACACCTTCTGTTTTACTCTCTATGGAGTGTCACTCAGGAAGGAAACTAAAGTTCAGTCCACGAGGAGCCGCTTGGGAACCCGGCTATTACAAGAAAACCAACCTCTCCCTGCCTTTCCAGGGCTCCTGGTACAGTTAGGGATGAAAGCCAGGAAATGCCAACAGTGGCAGAACCTCTGTGAGGAGGGGGCCCTGAGCCCTGTACCCCCGACTCCCACCCCGGACAGACCTCCCTCAAACCTGAGTGAAAATGAAAGTCGCTCAGTTGTGTCTGACTCTTTGCGACCCTGATTCTCCAGGCCAGAATACTGGAATAGGTAGCTGTTCCCTTCTTCTTCCCAATCAGGCCCAGGTCTCCCACATTGGAGGTGGATTTTTTACTGTCTGAGACCCCGGGGAAGCCCGAGAATACCGGAGTGGGTAGCCTTGCCCTTCTCCAGGGGGTCTTCCCAAGTCAGGAACCGAACCGGGGTCTCCTGCACTGCAGGTGGATTCTTTACCAGCTGAACAACCAGGGAAGCCCCCCAACCCTCTTGCCCCACAAACCCAAAGGCTCCTCGCAGGGAGCTATCCAGGTGCTGAAACGCTGGAGACCAAGCCCTCAGACGCCCGGGGACGCGTGCTACCGTGGGGATGCCGGGTGACCGTCGCTGCCGCCCTGCCTGACTCAAGGCCACCGTGTGCGTGACACGGACGCCTGGGCATCATTACAGGTCACGGGTTGTTTGTGGGGGGCGCCCCTGCTCCGTCTGCCCTGAGTCAGCGTCCAGGCAGCACAGGCACTCACGTTGGTGACGCAGAAGAGGGACAGCAGGAAGGTGGCCAGGACGACGAGCAGCGTGAAGAGCTCCCGGTGCCGGTGCAGCAGCTGGAATTCGTCCGCGAGCCCGGTGATCACCGACTCCATGCCGCCCATCTGCAGCCGGGGCAGAAGGGGCGCTGCGGGGCGGCCCTCGGCCCCCCCGTGCGGCGTCTCCACCCACATGCTCAGTCGGGAGCCGCACAGGGTCCCCGGGGGCAGAGGGCACCCCCAGCGAGGGCTGCTGCCCCGGCCTGGCCACTGGAGGTGGAGGACTGGGGTGCGAGTCCTCGTCCTGCCCTCTGGTGGCACTCTGCGGGCCAGAGTCACGCTGTCCCACGTGTCGCCACAGAGGCTCGGCTCCGCCCGGCTTCTCTAAGCAAGTGTCTGCCCCACTGCACAGCTGAGCTCTGTTCCCAGGAGGCCTGGCCTGGCCACGGGCCGTGTCCCCAGTGACGCGGCCTTCCTGACTCTCAGCACTGTCCAGAGGGGGTGTCCCCAGGAAGCCTGGCCTCCAAGGAGCCTCTGCCCTGCTCGGTCGGGACCACCTACTCCGGGAAGTGCTGCTGGCGGACTCGTCCACCGGGGGGCGGGTGGGAAGGCTGACTGGGAGAAGCAGGTGGAGAGGCCAGCTTTCACAGGGGAGGGGCCGGGGGCTCCTCCCTCTCCCAGGAGGCTCGGGGGTGCAGACACGGGACCTGGATCTCAGGTGCTGGTCCCCAGCAGGCCGCGTGGAGGAGGAGCGTGAGGAAGTCTGCCTCCCGGGGGCCCACAGGGCCACCGCAGGATGGATGTCCAGGGGGCCAGGCGGGAACCTTTGCCCCCCCCCCCCAAAAAAAGGGCACCCGCTCCCGCCGGGTGGCTGCGGGGCAGGGAAGCTGGAGTCAGGCCCAGCCTCGCTGGGGGCTGTGTGGCCCCCATCTCCTGCAGCACCCTGCTCCCCCTCCCCCGCCCAGGGCGCGCCAGCCCCCGGGGCAGCCGGGCAGAGCTGCTCTGTAGAGCCCTCCCCAGGAACTGTGGGGCCCCGTTGCCCTCCCACTCGGGGGCTCCGCGCAGGCCCAGGTATGTCCGGGCCCTGGGGCTCTCCCGGCTGGCCGGCCCCTGAGGGCGGTGGGTGAGCTGGCTGTCCCTGGCGGGGCCCCAGGGCACACAGAGATCACTCACTGCGCTGTCGATGCCCAGGGTCAGCAGCATGACGAAGAAGACCACGGCCCAGACGGACGACAGCGGGAGCGTGGCCAGCGCCTCGGGGTAGATGATGAAGATCAGCCCCGGCCCTGAAAGCAGACCCTCCGGTTACCCCGCCCCGGGCAGACCCTCCGGTTACCCCGCCCCGGGCAGACCCTCTGGGTACCCCCGCCCTGAAGCCGGCCCTAAGGCAGTGCAAAAACTCTCCTTGCAAAGCCCTCCCTCCTTGAGTTCAGGGCCCAGGACTTGGGAGAAGGGAAGCCAGGTCCGGGAGCGAGGGCTCTGCTCCGTCCCCCAGCCCTCGACCATTCCCACACCCCGTCCCCCCAGAGGAGGGGGCCCAGGAGAGGAGGGGGCACACCAGCAGGGAGAGGGTAGGACGGGCTTCCCGGGGGGCACCCTGTGCTTCCTCCCTCCAGACCCTGGGGGCCTCCTGGTTGGCTTCCTGTACCTGCCGCTCACACGCTCACACTCGCTTGCACACTCACGCTCGCTGCTGCGGCCAGGCAGCCTACACGGTAGATGCTTTTCTGTGCCAGCTGAAGTGTGATCTTTAAAAGCCACATGCTGTTACAGAGACGCCACAACTTAGCGCGCCTTCTCCACGTGCTCCCTGCAACGCGGTGTGTTTGTCCCCTCTGACTGTCTCCCAGACACACTCCTGGGAGTGGGGACTCAGGGGGCCAGGCCGGCTCCCTCACCCCCGGCAGGTGGAATCTGGGTGGAGGTGGGGAGGGGCGGGAGTGGTCAGGACTCAGGCACTTGACTGCAAATGACCCCAAAGCACAGAACATCTCCACAGTTGATCACTTTCAGGGTTGGTTTTACAAGTGCCAGGCAGGCAGCTCGCTGGCACGGCCTCTGAGAGCCTGCTCATGCACGTGCAACTTACCACCTTCCTGGTTCCCAGTCCTCTGCGGGCCCTGGGTCAGGCACCAGCGGATAGGAACAGGAACGGGGCAGTTACTGATGCTTCTGGAGAATCAAAGGCCGGAGCCAGGCTCCACCTCCAAGTTCTGTCAGGGGCCCTGGTGTTGACCTGGGCTCTGGGACTCCCAACACCCCAGGAAGGAGCACGGTTTCTGATGCGGGCAGGAGGGGCAGATGGTTTGAAAAGCCTAAGCGCCAGGAGCCTGGAAGATGCCCATCAGCCTGGCTGAACTCAAGCCAGCATCCTCGCTTTTCATTTTGCTCCTGGGTTACTATTTCCCCGTTTTCTTGAGAATTAGAGCCATAACTGACATTTACTTTGCTTTTCTGGGAAATGCAATGAAGCCGGCAGCCAACTTTCGGGGGTTAATGGGGATTCTTGCAGACTACTGCTACTTATCATAATAAAGGGCAAAACCCAGTGAAAATGCATACACGCAAAGGTGGGTAAATTCCACCGCTCCGTCCTTATTTGCATTAGGTTCCCTTTCCTGCCTTTACTGGATTTTTTTTGCAGGAGGAGAGTGGATCTGGAAGCACATGGAGATTCATCTGGGTCCCCAGCTTTCCTGCCAGACTTGGAGGGGCTCGTCCGCCCGGCTCCAGACTCTGTTCCCTGCTTTCCAAGTGGGGCTCCCAGCACTCGACAGATGGACTGATGGGCTGACCCGCAGAGAGCTCAGGGCGCCCGCGGGGTCAGCCCTCTGCTCTCCTCGGTTGCTCTGCTAACGTCACCCTCCTGCTCAAGAGTCAGAAGACCCAGGAGGAGAGGAGCTTGGGTGGGGGGGAAGGAGGGGCCGCCCCTGAGCGGGATGGTCTCAGAGGAAGGGGCTCCTCCAGGCACAGGCTCAGGACAGCCCTCAGGCCGGCGGGGCCAGCAGCGATTTGGGGCCCAGGTCCTGGACTGACCCAGCTCCAGACTGCCTCAGCCACGCCTTCCGCCCGGGATCTAGCACCAGCAGACCTTCCCCCCGCACAGAATGCCCAGGGGCGCAGCAGTCAGGGCTCCCCAGCACCCTGTTCTGGGCCAGGAACCCCAGGCCTCTCCTGCTGGCCCAGGTTGCTCCCCTATATCACCAGTGCCCACTCCTCTGCTGCCCGCTCCCCTCCGCTAACCCCTCATCTGCAGACACTCCTGTCCGCATCGGCTGGGTGAGCAGGTTGGGAGCGTGGGTCTCTGTTGCCACCGTGTGCCAGAGACTCCAGGGGCTTCTCCGCTATTACCCCACTGCCACGTGTATGCGCCATGGCCCCTGGAGAGCTGGGGGAAAAGCTTCGAAACAAAGTAACTGCTGGCATCCAAGCCAGCCCAGCCTCTTTCTGGCTGACCACACTGAGGTCCGGCCATCTGTGCCCCTTGGAACGACTCTGAGCCCTCAGCTGCATGCTCCCCACCAGGTGAGGGGAACCAGACCCTCTTCCTGCAGCCCGAGTGGCTTCCGTGAGGAGCCCTGGGCCGAGGGCCACCCTCGACCCGGCCTTGGCGTCCAGCAGGAGGGCCCGAGGGGCAGGAGCCGGGAGTGCGTGGAGGTGGTGGGTGCAGTGTGCCCAGGTACCCTGCCCTCCGCCGTGTCAGCTGCTCCTGGGAAGGGCCCTGGGCCCCCGTGCGCGTCCCTCTCAGCTTCGAGACCTGGGCGGCCTGGGAGCGGGCGGGTGGGGACCTCACCACTCACCATCCTTGGCCACGTCCCCGATGGGGACACTGTGCTTCTGGGCCATGTACCCCAGGAAGGAGAAGACCACGAAGCCGGAGGAGAAGCTTGTCAGCGAGTTGACGGAGGTGGTGATGATCGCGTCTCTGCAGGAACAAGACACGCTGTGCCAGCCTGGCCGGGTGCCGCTGCAATTTCCCGTCATTATTCGTAATTGGCTGTGTCTGGTGCTGGTGGCTGGGGGGGCTCCCCAGACGGGCAGGCCGGCCGCTCCTGTGACCCTGGCCCGGGCTGCCCTGCGGGAGGGAGGCTGGCGCCTGCTGACAGTGGTGGGCTGCCCACCTGCACCCCCTGCTGAGCAGCTCTGGGTGCTGGCCACGCCCTGGCCAGGTCAGGCCTCCAGTGCCCAGCCATCCGCGCTTGCCTGGGGACCAAGGGGCTCCTGGGACTCTCGACTCAGCACTGATGGCGAGATGATCCCACAGGCAAAGCTGGCCTCCGGTGGGCAGCCCAGGTGACCACGGGCTCCCCACCCTGACCCACAAGGCTGCCCGGCAGGGCTTGGAGATGCCTCCCGGGAACCTTGTTAAGATGCAGGTACTGACGGGGTGGGTCTGGTGGGGCCCAGGTGCTGTGTTTCCCCTACGTGCCTGGGGGTCAGGGCTGCTGGCCCGGGGACCCCACTCTGAGGGCCGAGAATTCAGAGCAGGGAGGAGGGGCTGCGGGGCCAGCCCTCCTGGGTGCCCGAGTGCAAGGACCCGCACGGACTCGGGTGGGCACAGGGTGGGCTCGGGAGCCGCTGTCCGGCCTGCCATCCAGACGCCAGCTCTGTGTGGGCCTCTGGGTATGGTCAGCCGGGCCATTCTGCTGCGCACACTGCCTTTGTATTCTTAACCGCATTTTTATCCTCATGATATGAAAGAAAGCAAACACTGGCTCAAAGGTCAGGAAAGCAGTCCCGGAGGAAGCCCTTTCTCTCTTTAGAACCGTTTCAGGCCGGCAAGTGGCTGCAGGTCGCTCAGGCCCTCCTGGGCTGGGCAGCGCCGGCTGGCAGGCTGCTGGGGCTCTGGGCACGTGGCACGGCCGCGCTCCTGCCTGTCCTGACACTGAGTCTGCAGGGGGCTCCGCAAGGTCTGGGGCGTGCCTGGGGCCCCCGCTCCCTCAGTGAAGGCCAGGTGGGGACATGCACAGGCCCTTCCTCGTGGGAGACAGGGCTGAGGAGCCTGACTCCGGATGCTGGGAGGATGGGGCGGCCCAGCTGGGCAGAGGAGGGGCCTGGGGGTGCCTGAGAGGCCTCCTCCCAGGGAGGGGGCAGTGTCTTCCTGCTTCAAAGCCTCCCTTAAGCAGGAGTCAGCGTGGGCCTGTGGCTTCCCCGTCTCATTTCCACGTGCGGTTAAGGGGCTGTAAGCACGGCTCCTGTCCCCTCCCCTCACCCAGGGGCACACCTGCCCGCCTGACGCCACAGGCCTCTCTCGGGGCGGGACTCACCGGTAGCAGTTGTTGGTGAACTTATTGTAACTGGAGAAGGCGATGAGCACCCCAAGGCCCACGCCCAGCGAGAAGCATATCTGGATGGCCGCATCTATCCAGACCTGCAGGAGCGGAGAGACAGAGTGAGTGGCCCCCACCAGGAGAGGCCCCCGAGGGGAGAGAGAGAAGGGTGCGCGGGCCCCGAGGTCCCCGAGGGGAGACAGAGAAGGGTGCGCGGCCCCCGAGGTCCCCGAGGGGAGACAGAGAAGGGTGCGCGGCCCCCGAGGGGAGACAGAGCTGGGTGAGCGGCCCCATGGGGAGAGGCCCTGTGGGGGCATGGCCAGCCTGGGGAGAGGCAGGGTCATGGATTGGGCCCTCAGTGCCACAGGCTCTGAGGAACAGAGTCACACTTAAACTTGGCACCACTGTTAGTGAGCAAATGTCACCTCGGGGAGTAACCCTGAGAGGGCCTGAGGAGAAGGGGCTGCATCCTGGTGCGGGACCTGAGGTTACTTACTGGGCCCACGCCCCGGGAAGAGCGGGGATTCGTGGCGGTGCTGTGTGACGCTGGCGCCTCCGTCCTGCACCCGCCTCCCACCCTTCCTGCGGCAGCGCACGGAGGGCACACGGGAGCCCACTACGGCACGCGCAGAAAGGCCCGTGGAGCCAGCGGTGGCTCCAAGCTCTGCACTCGCTGGAGGTGGCACAGGAGACATGCCGGGCGCCTGACACACGTGACGGATGAGGCCATGTGGTCGATACTGGACCAAGGCGCTATTGCAGACGTTGGACATGACCTGCTCGGGTCAGGGTGGTGCAGAGACCACCCTCCGACCCGGTGATGATGACGTGGGCACCCTGGGCCCTGCACAGCCTAGGGCGGCGATGAGGACAGCGGTCACCCGCCCTGGGGGAGCGGCCAGGCCCGCTGCGTGAAAGATGGGGACGGGAGGGTCCTGGGGGCTGTTCCCAACGTCCCTCAGCCTGAGATGAGGCCTGTGGGCTAGGTTCCCCAGCCGTGACTCAAGAGCCCCCGGCTGGGGGCACAAGGTGGCTGACTTGAGCCTGACCCAGTGAGGGGGCTGGACACGAGCCCTCACACCAGGACCGGTGGGGCCCAGTCCTTGGGCAGCACTCCCAGAGCCTCTGGGCCACCCCAGCACTGAGGGCAGCAGCACCAGGCTTTAGCTCAAGGCCTGGAGTGGCGGGGCGGGCAGGGGGTCAAGGTGCCAGCAGGCCTCTGCAGGCAGGGGCTGGTGGCGCAGGGAGGGGGGGGCGCGCCTGCCTCCTCACAGTCCCAGGTCCTCTCAGTGGCCAGTGTTCACCCCAGAGCCTTTGCACATGTGGCTCACCCACCCAGGGGCACCTCGCGGCCATCTGTCCAGGCCTCTGCTCACCGCTGCCCCAGGCCCCAGCCCGGGTCCTGCCCACAGCCCACCCTGGGACCCGCTGGGCAGCTTCTTGGGGCCCTTCCTTTACTTCCTGGCCTCACTCCCCACTGCTGGGATAGAGGCCAGCCCCCCATCCCAGGACAGCACTGTGTCTGTCCCAGCCCAGCCCTCACCTGCCCGGCAGGGCGGCTCAAGAGCTGCAGATGAATGGCCAAGAGCCTGGACACCACC
This sequence comes from Sylvicapra grimmia, assembly GCA_006408735.1. Taxonomy (NCBI): domain Eukaryota; kingdom Metazoa; phylum Chordata; class Mammalia; order Artiodactyla; family Bovidae; genus Sylvicapra; species Sylvicapra grimmia. The sequence continues at coordinate 187,051 of SJYH01007203.1, forward strand.
GAGGGCAGGGCTGCTGACCCCAACGGGGGCGCCCTCGTCCCCGTGAAGACCTACAAATGGCCCCCAGGAGACGGAGGTCCGTCTCTACATCAGAGCAGCACAGGGTCTGTGGTGCCTGGGACATGAGGAGGGACAGAGCTGATGGTCCTTCTGCCCTGACCGCTTGCTGGGCAGGCCCCCAGTGGACCTCCAATCCCACTGGTCTGGGCCAGAAAGGACGCTGAAAGTCCAGAAAGGATTCCCTGCTGTGCACCCACCTGGACTGAGCTGCCACCTCTGAACCCCCAGGGGACAGACAGCCTGGGAAGGTGCTGGGGGCCTGCACCCCAATCTGAGCCAGCCCCTAGCCACATCCCAGGGGAGTTAACGGGACCTCCCCTCACACTGCCCAGCCCCCAGGAAGATGTCAGGGCTGCTCAGCCTCTGAGGGAGGCTACCCTGAGCCCAGGGAGAGGTGTCCAGGCCGCACTGGGGCCTGGAGCAGCCCAGGGGACAGCCCAGGGCGGCCACCAAGCTGGTGAGTCCCAGCGCCTGCCTTGTCCCCGAGGTGACGGTGTGAAGGTCAGCCAGGACCCTGTACAGGGGACAGGAACGGCTCTGCCCTCTGAGCTGGGGGTGCAGGGGCCCAGGCTCTGGGCCCAAGGGCTCCCAGGAGCCCAGTGGTTGTGCAGCGCTCTGTCCTGACTTTGTCCCTTCCTGCGCAAGCTGACGGGACGTTAGAGGAGGGGACACAGGGCAGTCCCACCCCTCACTGCCTGCCACCGACGTCTGTCACCCACCGCCCACTGTCTGCCTGTCTGCCGCCCGTCATCCGTCCACCTCAACTCTGTGTCTGTCTCATCCGTCTGCCTAGCAACCTCACCGGTGCCAACCTCTGGTCTCCACTCCCTTCTGCTTCACAGACGCATCTGTTCACACGGCTGATAGCTGTTCTGCACGTTCTTCCCGCTGACGCCTGACTCTTCTCTGATTTCTGGGTCATGCCCCACCTGGCCTTTGATGCCACGGCCACCCCCTCCCACCAGCACACCTCGCCCACCGCGGGCTTTCCTGAGGACGACACTCCACTGACCCACCGGCGCCCTGGGCCCGGCTGTGCGGTGGGGCCCCGGGATCCCCACTGGCCTCACGCCCCCCTAGCCGTCCGTGTCCGTCTCCCTTGGCTCCGTGGAGACACGTGTGCGGCTCTCACAGTCCCACGGGTCCTCCGTGAACGGCCTGGCGGGCTCTACGGCTGCTTGCCCTGTAGCTTGGGGGCCTGTGGCCACGGCGCCTTCCTCTCTGCTGCTCAGTAACTCCCCCTCGCCCAGGGCTCCTGGGGGCTCACACCCTTGCCGACTTCCCCTTCTTCTGCTCTGCTCCCATTGCCCACCCCTCTCCCCACCGTGGAAGCCCCTCCTTCCCCATGAGCGCTGCCCCCGACTCACAAGCTGGCAGCGTCGGGGCCCCCNGTGGCCAGTGTTCACCCCAGAGCCTTTGCACATGTGGCTCACCCACCCAGGGGCACCTCGCGGCCATCTGTCCAGGCCTCTGCTCACCGCTGCCCCAGGCCCCAGCCCGGGTCCTGCCCACAGCCCACCCTGGGACCCGCTGGGCAGCTTCTTGGGGCCCTTCCTTTACTTCCTGGCCTCACTCCCCACTGCTGGGATAGAGGCCAGCCCCCCATCCCAGGACAGCACTGTGTCTGTCCCAGCCCAGCCCTCACCTGCCCGGCAGGGCGGCTCAAGAGCTGCAGATGAATGGCCAAGAGCCTGGACACCACCGAGGGCAGGGCTGCTGACCCCAACGGGGGCGCCCTCGTCCCCGTGAAGACCTACAAATGGCCCCCAGGAGACGGAGGTCCGTCTCTACATCAGAGCAGCACAGGGTCTGTGGTGCCTGGGACATGAGGAGGGACAGAGCTGATGGTCCTTCTGCCCTGACCGCTTGCTGGGCAGGCCCCCAGTGGACCTCCAATCCCACTGGTCTGGGCCAGAAAGGACGCTGAAAGTCCAGAAAGGATTCCCTGCTGTGCACCCACCTGGACTGAGCTGCCACCTCTGAACCCCCAGGGGACAGACAGCCTGGGAAGGTGCTGGGGGCCTGCACCCCAATCTGAGCCAGCCCCTAGCCACATCCCAGGGGAGTTAACGGGACCTCCCCTCACACTGCCCAGCCCCCAGGAAGATGTCAGGGCTGCTCAGCCTCTGAGGGAGGCTACCCTGAGCCCAGGGAGAGGTGTCCAGGCCGCACTGGGGCCTGGAGCAGCCCAGGGGACAGCCCAGGGCGGCCACCAAGCTGGTGAGTCCCAGCGCCTGCCTTGTCCCCGAGGTGACGGTGTGAAGGTCAGCCAGGACCCTGTACAGGGGACAGGAACGGCTCTGCCCTCTGAGCTGGGGGTGCAGGGGCCCAGGCTCTGGGCCCAAGGGCTCCCAGGAGCCCAGTGGTTGTGCAGCGCTCTGTCCTGACTTTGTCCCTTCCTGCGCAAGCTGACGGGACGTTAGAGGAGGGGACACAGGGCAGTCCCACCCCTCACTGCCTGCCACCGACGTCTGTCACCCACCGCCCACTGTCTGCCTGTCTGCCGCCCGTCATCCGTCCACCTCAACTCTGTGTCTGTCTCATCCGTCTGCCTAGCAACCTCACCGGTGCCAACCTCTGGTCTCCACTCCCTTCTGCTTCACAGACGCATCTGTTCACACGGCTGATAGCTGTTCTGCACGTTCTTCCCGCTGACGCCTGACTCTTCTCTGATTTCTGGGTCATGCCCCACCTGGCCTTTGATGCCACGGCCACCCCCTCCCACCAGCACACCTCGCCCACCGCGGGCTTTCCTGAGGACGACACTCCACTGACCCACCGGCGCCCTGGGCCCGGCTGTGCGGTGGGGCCCCGGGATCCCCACTGGCCTCACGCCCCCCTAGCCGTCCGTGTCCGTCTCCCTTGGCTCCGTGGAGACACGTGTGCGGCTCTCACAGTCCCACGGGTCCTCCGTGAACGGCCTGGCGGGCTCTACGGCTGCTTGCCCTGTAGCTTGGGGGCCTGTGGCCACGGCGCCTTCCTCTCTGCTGCTCAGTAACTCCCCCTCGCCCAGGGCTCCTGGGGGCTCACACCCTTGCCGACTTCCCCTTCTTCTGCTCTGCTCCCATTGCCCACCCCTCTCCCCACCGTGGAAGCCCCTCCTTCCCCATGAGCGCTGCCCCCGACTCACAAGCTGGCAGCGTCGGGGCCCCCACGCCCCGGCCGAGACTGCTCCACCCAGTGACCCAGCCTCCCCAGGCGGCTGTTGGGGCCCCAGGTCTAGACAGCTGCTCCAGTGTGGTCCACCTGGATTTCAGTGGCCCCCTGCTCCCGCCAGTGACCACCCTCGCCCCTGCCCTGCCGCCTTTTCCTTTCTCTCTTTCTCCCTGCCCACCCCTCCTCATTGCCCTGCCAGGTCCTGGTATTTGAACCCGGATGATGTCTTCCTCTGCTGAGGAAACCTGCGGCCGGATAGTGGCCTTAGTTTGTCCACGAGATGGTCACATCATCACCCCTCTGGGGTGTCTGACCACAGAGTCTGGTGCCCCGAGGTGGGCCTGGCTCACGCAAGCCAGCACCTCAGCCCAGCTCTGAGGATACGCCGTGGCCAGAGCTCGGGCTTCGGGCTAGCTGGGCGCCAACACCGTTGGGCACAGACTGGTGCCCCCACCCCCAGGTGCTTGTCTGAGGACCCAGGAGGGCTCCTCCAGGGAGTGGACGGCCCAGGTGAAGAGGTCAAGGGGCAGCTGCCCTGGCTTTGCCCGGCAGAAGCCGGGGTGACCCCTTCTCCTAACCCTCTTACCCTGGCCCCTTCAGCCCCATGCTGTGCCCACATGGTCCCTTCTCACCTGGACAGTGAACTCTGCTGGGCAGGGCAGGTCACCCCACATGAAGCGTTTCCTGCCCAAGATGCAGAGAGAACAGTGGCCCGACCTGCCAGCCCCGGAGGACGGGCCATGAGCGGAGGGCGCACTCACCGAGGCCTCGCAGAGCCGATGGAAGTCCACGCTCAGGTACGCTCTGATGCCGTCCACGGCCCCCGGGAGAGTGATGCCTCGCAGGAGCAGCGCAAAGAGGACCACGTACGGCATGGTAGCCGTGATCCACACGACCTGGGGAGAGCACACGTCGCGCGACCGCGCCAGGCACTGTGCGCAGGGCTGGGCTCAGGGCCGCCCTGACGGCATGTGCTCAGACAGGGCCTTGGATTGGTAAGCCCAGTGTCCCGAGCAGTCCCAGGATGTCAGCTTGGCGAATGCCCCCTGGAGCGGGCCCGCCCAGTACCCTCTTTCCTGTCTCTCTCTCCCAGGGATTGAAACAAGACAGTCTGGCAGGGAAGGGGCCTTCTGTCTGCATCTGGGCCACGGCGGTAGGCACCAGAGGTGGGATTTCTGGTGCGTGAGATTCGAGTGATTTGCATCTCACTGATTGTGCAAATGTGTACCTGGGTCATGTGTGAAAGATGGACCCTGGGTCACGGGCGAGGCAGAGGGGAGCGCCACTGGCAGGCTTCCGGGGGCTGGAACGTGACTGTGAGTGCTGGCCCAGGTGATGGCTGCGTTTGGGCCGCTGTTGCTTTGGGGACCCAGACAGTGACCGAAATATCTTCATCGGCATAAGTCTTTTGTTGTGATTCCCCTTGTGCTGAAACCATTCCTCAGCCACAGCCCCCTGCCCACTCCCCAGCTGGCGAGCCCTGCCCCTCACCTTCCCAGAAGTCTTCACCCCCTTCCACAGGCTGAAGTAGAGCAGGACTATGACCAGAACCAGGCAGGAGGTGAGCTGCCAGCGGGGAGGGCCCAGGTCATCGATGCCCTGGCTCTCATGGAGGTGCAGCACGCCGCGCCTGCGGAGGAAGGGGGTGGGGTCCTGGGGCTGCCTCTCCACCCAGGAGCTGGCCGGCCCGGAGAACTGCCCTCCTCTGCTAGGCACGGCAGGAAGGACCTGGCCTCACGGCCTGGGGACCCCTGTCCCCCGCTCCAGAAAGGCCAGGCCCCCAGCCCCCAGACCCCCCAGAGACACAGGCCTACCCTCTCTGTGAAGGGAAACAGGGAAATCCACAGCC
>SJYH01007203.1:201681-217200 GCA_006408735.1 Sylvicapra grimmia
AGCCCACCCCGCACCCTGGCCCACACTCTGCAGGCACGTGGGGCGTCCCCACCCGTTACCTCTCAGGATGGGGCAGATCTTCCAGATGCCTGCCGCGCCCTCTCTGTTGAACTGCCCGAGGGCCAGCTCCATGTAGAACAGCGGCACGCCGGCGACGACCATGAAGAGCAGGTAGGGGACCAGGAAGGCGCCTGGGGACGCGGCAGCACGCTCAGCCTGGGCCCGAGGCCGCCCAGCCCGGTGTCGCCCAGCCAGCGCGCCGCCGTGCACGCGCGTCCCGGGCACGACCGCTGTCACCCGGCTGGGAAGCCCCCCGCAGGCGGGGCGCTGGGGCTCCTGCGTCTGCGCCTGGCCCCTGCTGTCAGTCACCGCACCCTGGCACGGCCCTCTGGGGACCGCGGTCACCCCCACCCCTGCCCCCAGGTACGCGCAGGCCCCGAGGGCAGAGCGGGCCAGCGCGGCCCGGGGCGGCTCTGCTCCTCACTGCTGTCTGCCCTCCACCCGCCCGGCCCTGGCTCCCCTCTCTCTCCTCCGTGGGGATGTCTGTCCTCGTGAGCCGTGGATCCTTGGGGTCCATCGCAGCCTGGCCCCCAGGGCGCCGGCCGGCCTCCGCCGGGGCTGCGGCAGAGCTCTCGGCTGGCAGGTGCCGCCCCCAGCTGGGGTCTCTCCGGGCGACGGCGCTCTGAGCACAGAGGTTGGGGCCCCACCAGCTCAGCGGTCTTTAGCCGACTCGCTCTGCCCCCGGGAGAGTGGTTCTGCCATGGATCTTCCGGGGAGGGGCGGGGGAGGCAGGGCGACCCCACAGGGCTGCCTGTCTTGGGTCGCCTTCTGTACCTGCTCAGAAATGCCCAGCTGCTCACGGGTGCCCTGGCAGGCCCACCCCAAGGAAGTTTCCTGAAGCCCCGAGTGCGAGGCATGGAGTGACCCCGATGGGGTGGCAGCGTCTAGGAGACTCCCTTATCTAACTGGCTTCTCAGCTTGGGCTCTGAGGGTGACCCGGGCCCATTTCCTAGTTTTCTGCCTTGAACGCAGATGGAGCAGTTCTAGGGCGGGCTGTGCAGGGGAGGCGGGGGCCGGGGAGGGGTGGAGACACAGTCCCTGGGCATCCGGGCTCCAAGCCCAAGGGCTGCCGCACACTGTGAGCACTGGGCGGGTCGGTCAAACAGGCCGTTCTCCAGGCCTTGGAGGATTTCGTTTTCCCGAGTGAAGGCCACTTTGGGAAACAGAAGGCAGTCACAGTGCCTCCAGCCACGGCCCTGCTTTCCTGGCCTCAGCGTCCTCGAACGGACAGAGCCAGCAGGGGACGAGACCGCTCTGAGCACTACCGTGCAAGGTCCATGGGCCCCGCTCCGCCGCGTCCCCCCGGAGCCCAGCCTCCAGCGCCCTCGGGGCCCGAGGCAGGCGGGCCGGAGGCAGGAGGGCAGACTCACCGCCGCCGTTTTTGTAGCAGAGGTATGGGAACCGCCAGACGTTGGCCAGGTCCACGGCGAAGCCGATCACCGAGAGGAGGAAGTCGGCCTTCTTGCTCCAGGTCTCCCGATCCTGGGCCTCCGCGGGGCTCTGCGGCGGGTCGAGGAGAGTGGAGTTCGTGAGCTGCACCCCATTGTGTTCCTTGACCAGGACGAGCTCCACCTCCTTTGGGCCCGTGGCATTGGCCTCCTTGGCCGGGGCCACCACGGAAGACATCAGGGCCACAGAGCGCCTGCCCTCGCTCACGGCCTCCTGGACTCGGGAACCCTGGCTGCTGCCCTCTCGGTCTTCAGCCAGCAGGAAAGATAAACTCACGCAGGGATGCACGGGTTAGCAGCCAGAAGTGCGGTGCACCCGGCGGCGTGAGCAGGGGGGGTGGCTTTCCAGGCGTCTCTTTGGGGGCAGAACACAGGCTGTCCCAGCACCTAAGGAGACAGAGCTGGGGTGAGCAGATGGCCTCCACCCCTCGTGGGGCTGGGAGACAGGCCAGGGGGACCTCAGACCCCTGCCCCGCCCCCTCCCCCAGTCCACTCCATAACGTGCAGGGTGACGGCACCTCTAATGTGGTTTCAGTAATAACGCAAGAGGCCACCTCCACGCTCCCCCCACTGCATCGTAATGTGACGAACTTCAAATGGTTTTCCACAGTTACTCTTCACAACAGTGCACACGCGATCTTTACACTCAGCAATCAAGTCAGAAGCAAAATTTTAAAACCAGGGTCACCCACAGGAATTCAGTTTCAAAGTAGCGATTACAAAAGTCTCCTTCAAGGAACGGCTGCATGTCCACATCCACTGCGGCCCCTGGACGGCCCAGGCAGGGATGGGAGCTCACAGGACTAGTTCCCGCATGCAGCGGCTTCATCTGGGAAATCACCTCCTAGTCACCTTCACGGCACCTTGGGTAGCGCAATCAGGGAGGATGGAAGAAACCACAGTCACGCCAGAGAGCGAGGTTGGCCCTCAAGGCCGTGGGCAGCTTCAAACATGACTTCTTCTGGTGTCTGGATGTTTCAACTGCACACGCTTGCAGGTGTGTGTGTGTGTGTGCGCACGCACACACACACACACACACTCTGAAGCAGAAAGCAATAGGAGGCAGCGGAAACGGGGTGACTTTCCTCTGCATCCAAGTTTGAACAGAAACTCACAACACAACTCATCACAGCACGTTCCTGAGACGAATGAAAGGCACAGCAGGGACCGGGGGAGGAGCAGAGGGCGGGCCTGCGGCGGGTCCCGGGAGCAGGCGGGGCTCAGCAGACCCCAGCGGGCCGCGGCCCTCGCAGGCCAGGCGAGCGGGAGACCACTGCTGGGGACTCCCCTCCCTGGCTCGGCAGGTGGGGTGAGCCCACCTCACGCCTGAAGCCACGGCCTCACAGGCCAGCTTTGGGTACAGAAAGCAAAACGTGCTGCTTGGGCAGCGTGATTCTGAGCCCAGGACAGAAGCAGAGCTGCAGTCTGCCCCTACAGCCAGCCTGGATGCCCAGAGCCTGCACACACCCCCACCTTCCCGGGCACCCTGCCCCATCCTAGACTGCAAAGGCTAAGCCCCGCGAGGAGAAGGCACACTGAGAAAACTGCCCGGGTTGGATCTGGGGGCCGCCTGCCCAAGTGGTCCCCACCAGGCACAGGTCGAGTTCAACAGGGAGCAAGCAGCCCCCGGCCTTACAGGGCCAGCTGGGCAGGGAAGCCAAGGCCAGCCGCCCCCTGCCCAGCGCCCGCTCCTAGCCTGGGGCAGGGCAGGGCAGGGGCAGGGGACACGGGGGCGCACACGCAAGCCCCGCGCCCTTCTCGGGCTCACGCCTCTCGGCCACCTCCTCTTCGGACGGCCAGGTGCCCTGCTGCAGCGCGCTGTGCATCCCAACTGTCGGCTGCTTTTACCTGTGGCCTCCCCGCACCCCGCCCCGACGGTTCCCGCCCGGGCCCCGCGCCCTCAGCCTCAGACTTCAGGGGACGCCGGTGCGCGGCGCGGCCCGCGGGGGTGGCCCGGACTCACCTGCGCGCCCGGCCTCTGCCCCGCTGGAGACCCGCCAGCCGCCGTCCGCGAAAGCTCCAGCTCCGGGCCCGCGGCGCTCACGGCTCTTATCTCGTCGCCGGGACCCGCCCCGCCGGCCGACAGNGTGAAAGTCGCTCAGTATGTCCGACTCTTTGCGACCCCACGGACTATACAGTCCTTGGAATTCTCCAGGCCAGAATACTGAAGTGGGTGGCCATTTCCTTCTCCAGGAAGGGCTCTTTTCCGTGGCCTTCCCACCCCAGCTTGCACCCCAGAGCTGCCCCGCGCACCGGCATCTGCTTGGGGCTTGGGACTCCCTCGGCCCACCCATTGCTCCGCCCCAGTGAAGCCCGGGAAGGGCAGTCGCGACGGGGAAGGAGGTGGGCGGCAGGCGGGGATCGAGGCGGGTCTTGCCTCCCTCCGCTTCCTCTCCTCCACGCCGCCGCTGCACCGACCTCCACCCTGACGCTGTATCCACCCCGCTCCCCAGACCAGTAGTCTGGAACTCTCTCGTCGGTTCCGTCACCTCCTCCCCCCGCAGCCGCCCCTCCCGAGGTCTGTCTGGCGCTCTGGGGACATCTCCCCGACCAGTCGTCCCTGGCTTGGGAGCGGGGGTCCTGCTGCGACCCCGGATTCGCCCTGGTGGGCAGTCTCAGACCCCGCCCGGTCTCCGCCCTCTCTCCTCCGGCTGTGCGCCCGCCCGGACAGCGAGGTACCCGATCCTCGTCCGGGTCGGGCTGCAGAGTCGCGTGTCCTTCTGTGGCCCGAGAGACGCCTGCGCAGGACCCAGGGTCCGCGCGTCGGGCAAGGAGCGAAGCGTCCCGGCGCTTTGCCGACCTGGAGCGCAAATCGATTGGAACCAAAGGGCTTGAATCACACTCGCATTGGAAAACGATTTCCCCGGATGGCTGGAAACCTCAGCGGTCAATACCCGCTCCCTGACCAGGCGGACTGGGATATTTGCAGAGATGACCCCCCGCAAGCCTGTACCCTCGGAACGCGGGAGGCAGTTCCCAAGCCACCAGGCAGGCCCAGGACCCTCGGGTGCAGGACGGGGTAGAGGCAGGTGGCACCCGGCTCCGCACAGGAGGAGCCGGCGGGACGGTCCCGGATGGCAACCCTCCCCCTCTCCCTCCGTGTAAGCTTTGATTTTCCCACCTTGTGTCCCCTGCAGGGGGTCGTCCATGCCGCGCTCTCTGCTCTGAGCCACATGCTTGGCAGTGTTCCTCTGCCAGGGCCTACAGACCACCCTGGCTCCTCAATACCACCGTGCCCAGGACTCCAGTTTCATTCCGGAGACCACACCTCCCTGCCTGTCTCGCAGCCTCCCCACCAGGGGCTGGTACCTGTTGTCTGGCAGGAGCCACCCTCCCAGGCAGGACTGGGCTCCAGGGAAGAGCCCAGCACTCAATGTCCCAGCCTCTCCGGTGCTGTAACAAAGATGCCTCAGGCTGGGTGGCTTACGAAGTCGAGCGCCCACAGGACAGGAGGGCCCAGAAGCGCTCTGGAACCGCCTGTAAAAGAGCACTGGCCCCTTTCCCTTTCCCATCCCCTGCCTGGGCCTCATCACCTGCCAGACCCACCCTCCAGGACCATCCCAGGGCGGGAGGGGTGAGGGTGTCAGCATGGATTTGGGGACGTGCACGCAGGGAGGCGACAGGGATTTCACGAGATGGTGATGCGCCACCTCGAACCCGTGAGGACCAGCGGCCATCCCAGCAGGCTGTCTGCCCATAGACGCTACACATCGTGAGTTTCGAGAAAGAAGAAGCATCCTAGGTTAGGGCTTGACGGACAGGGTCATAGGAACACGGGATGGAACTAGCCAGCTCAGACGTGTGTGTCTGCAAGCACACACACTAGGCCTGGGAAGGTGGGCGGTCCCTGAGGGGGCCAGCGTGGCGCGAGCCCACCCCGACGGGGCTGCCGCCTCCGTGCCAGACAGACCCAGACAGGAGCGGCCTGTCACGGCGTCGCTAACCTGCGCGAGGAGAAGGGTGCTGTGGGCGTGCAGGGGTGCTGCCGCCCGCCCGGCCTCAAGATGAGGGGCCCAGGGGTGCTGGAGAGCAGTGACCGAGGGAGCTGGGGCCGCGGCCTGGCCGCAGAGGCCCGAGAAGGCCGGCCGCCTGATGCTGCTGCGCCTGCATCATCCTGGGCGGGGTCTCCCCGGCCCCCGGCCCGCACCTGTGCAGGCAGGACTGTGGGGCTCAGAGCTGATTAAACAGCCAGGCTTCACGGGCCTGGAGCTCGGCCCCGGGTTTATCTTCAGAGTGGCTGCTGTTGGCTTGGAGGCCTCCACGGGTGTCGGTGACTGAATCCCGTCCTGCTGACCTCGAGCAGTCGCTCCCCATCTGCTGTGGACCAGCTGCAGCCGCAGGGCCCGGGGCGGGGGGCGGGGGGAGCCTGTGGCCGGGCCGCTGTCCTCACTGCGGCTCTGCCCCACTGGAGGTCACCGCCGGGTGTGGCCCTGTCTCAGCACCCCGACTTCGGGGGGCCGCGTGGGTGCCCCCCAACAGCTGCCCCACCCACAAGAGGATGATGCGCTGACATCAACCTTTGAGGTTCCCGAGAGGCTGGAGCCCTGGTGGATGAATGCAGGATTCTATCTGAGCGTCAGAAGGCCGCCTGGAGGGGAGGGTGGCGGAGTGGGGCAGGATGGAGCAGGGCAGGTCAGCAGCGCGGGACCTGCTGGTCCGTCCCCAGTCCACACAGGCCAGCAGGTGCCTGGCTGGAGGGACGCGTGCGTCCTCAAGCTCAGTAGAAGAGCGGGAATGCTCAGGAGTCACCACGCAGGTGGCGGGGTTGTTCTGGCCTCCAGGGCTGACTCTGGAGCCAGAAGTCTGAGATCAAGGTCCCAGAGGGGCTGCGTCCTTCCGAGAGTTGAGGGGGAGTCTGGTCCAGACCCCTGAAGCTTCTGAGGGTTTGCTGGTATCCCGGGCTTGTAGAAGCATCACCCCTTCTCCACTTGTATGCTCACATATATAGTGTGTGTGTGTACGTGTGTGTGTGTGTGTCTGTGTGGGTGTCCATATGTCTGTGTGTTCGTGTGTGTGTGTCTGTGTGTTCGTGTGTGTGTCTCTGTGTGCGTGTGTGTGTGTGCATGTGTGTGTGCCTGTGTGTGTCTGTGTGTGCGTGTGTGTGTGTCTGTGTGTTCATGTGTGTGTGTCTGTGTGTGCGTGTGTGTGTGTGCCTGCCTCTGTGTGTGTGTGTGCGTGTGTGTGTGTGTCCGTGTGTGTGTCCGTGTGTGTGTGTCCGTGTGCATGTGTGTGTGTGTGCCTGTGTGTGTGTGCCTGTGTGTGCGTGTGTGCGTGTGTGTGTGTGTGTTCGTGTGTGTGTGTGTTCGTGTGTGTGTGCCTGTGTGTGCGTGTGTGCCTGTGTGTGTGTGTGTGTTCGTGTGTGTGTGTGTTCGTGTGTGTGTGTCTGTGTGTTCATGTGTGTCTGTGTGTGTGTGTCTGTGTGTGTGCGTGTGTGTGCCTGTGTGTGTGCCTGTGTGTGTGTGTGTGTGCCTGTGTGTGTGTGTCCGTGTGTGTGTGTGTCCGTGTGTGTGTCCGTGTGTGTGTGTGTGTGTGTGTGTGTGTGATGTTGGATCAGGGCTGCCCACTGTGTCCTTTCACCTTGACAGCCCCTGTAAGGAACTCATCTCCAATTAAGGCCACATTCTGAAGTCTTGGGGCTTACAATTTGACATCTGAATTTGGGGGCACAGTTCAACCCACAACAAATAGGAACCTTAACAGGCCCTGGCGTGCTGCGCCCATGGGGTGGCAAAGAGTCAGACAGGCCTTAGCAGTTGAACAACAGCCACGACAAGCCCGTTCTCCAGGGGAGCAGCTCAGAGCCTGTCAGAGCCTCCTACATCCTGTGGGGCTGCAAAGATCGGACTTGGCTGAGCGACTAAGCATGCGCGTGCGCACACACACACACGCACACACACTCACACATACACACCCACACACATGCACACTCTCACACACGCACACACACATGCACACACACACGCACACTCACACGCACACTCACACACGCACACACACATGCATGCACACACATGCTCACACACGCACACTCACATGCACCCTCACACACACATAACACTCACACGCACACACACACACTCTCACACAACACACACACATATGCACGCTCACACACATTCACACACACACACACACACACACACGTGGTCCCGCAGCTCAGGCCAGGGCGTGCAGAGTTGGAGGCAGCCGGAGCCGGTGCAGGAGGGCCGGCCTCCAGTGAGCCGATGTTCTCAGGGAAGAAGGGACTCTCTGGGGCGCTGCCGCTGGAGGGCAGAAGAGGATGCCCCCTCCCAAGGCGCTGGCAGGACCCGAGGGCCCTAGCTCAGGCCTCCCTCCCTCCAGCCACGCTTCAGACGTGAGGGGCCAGCAGCCCTGTGGCCGCACCCTCTTTGCGGCCCGGAGCCCTTGGGTCATCTGTGCGCGGCTCCCCCGCCCCTCCTGACCCTCTGCCCTGAGAGTCGGTGCCCATGGGGCTGGCAGGACTCTGGGTGCCCGCCTGAGGCCCGACCCCAGGTTCACGGGGTCGCACGGCCTTCATGAAGTGTCCTGGCCTCTGTCCACCCCCCTGCTCACCAACCACCCTCACACGGTGCAAAGAGGACCCAAAGAGCCACGGCTTCAGGCGCAGACCCTCAGGGCGCCGCGGGTTCTCTGCTCGGCAGCCTTCTGCCCTCGGAGGCTCCTGAACGCCCGGCCTGCCTGCCCCTCGTGGGCTCCGCGAGGGGCGCGCCAGGCCCCGCCCCCGCCGGGTTTCTGGGGGCCGGCGCCCCGCCCCGCCCCGGGCGCGCCGCCNGGCCCGGCAGGAGGCTGGGAGCTCAGGACCACGCTTCCCGAGGGCTCAAGGAGGCCCGGCTCGGAGTCTGCGGTGGAGAGCTGGCCAGGTGCGTGCGGGCAGCTGCGGAGACCGCGCCAGAGGCGGGTGGGCGGTCGCACGCCCGAGTTATTCCCAAGGTTGAATGTTGAGGGGAGCCCGGAGCCAGCGGCTCTCCCAGAGGGCACCAAGGCCTAGAGCAGCGCCCCCCTCGCCCCGAGAGGGCTGCGTGAACCCCATCCGCACCTAGAGCGCAGAGCCGGGGCTCACCCTGAGAACCCATCAGCCCTTCGGCTGGGCTGGGGAGGCCTGGGGGGCAGCCTGCCTTCCTAACAACTTCCCCGGGGGATGAGCTGCGGCTGGTCCCGGACCACACTCCGAGAAGCAGGGAGCTGGCTGGGCCCATGGGGTGTGGAAGGTTCTGGAAGACAGGGGTGCCACGTGGAGCCTCTGGCAGCCCTGCAGGGACTCAGTGCAGACCGTGGGGGGTTTTGGAGAATAACTGAACATTCTTCAGAAAACCCTTGTTCTCATTTGGGGTGAGTATGCTCCGAGCCACAGCCCGGTCCCCAGGTCAGCCGAGCCCCGTCAGTTACAATGCTCGCCCACCTGTCCAGCTCCTACAGAGACTCTGTGAGCTGAGGAGCACGTGCCCCCCGCCCCCATCCGTGGCACTCCCTTAGCCCGTTCCTGGGCATCACGGGCACGTCCCACAACCATATGACCGCAGAACGTATGGATCCCGCAGTGTACCGACCCTGCCGTCGAGGCAGCTACATTCAGAAGGGAGAGGAATCTTCTTGGGGGGCAGACGCCCCAGCAGGGCACCTGGAGCTGAGAAGCGGGGAGAGTCAGCGGGCCGGGCCTCGGTGATTCTTGCGCGTTGGCTAGTGTATCGTGGAGATGTCACAGAAACTTGAGAAATTAATGATAAGAGCTTTATCTGCAGACGACATAATCACCTATGCAGACAATCTGAGTGAATCTACAAGACAGATGCTAGAATTAACAGGGGAAGTTAGAAGCCACTGGATATGCAAACGTCAGTTGTGTTTCTGTGTGCCAGCAGCAAGCTACCGTAAAATAAATTCCTAGTGATTCCATTTAGAATAGGACCCAAAACAAACTGCCATGTGAGCAAGACACAGATGCTGAAAACACTGCTGAAGAACTAAAAGGCTGAAGGGAGTGGAGAGACCACATCCACGATCTGAAGTCTTAGGGTCATGAAGATGCCGATCCTTCTCAAACTGAAATTCTAACTGGCTGCTTTGAAGACCTCAGCCAGTTGGTTCCTACATGTATAGGGACCCAGGAGAGCCAAAACACTGCTGGAAGAAACCAAGACTCCAGGACATTTCGTAAGCCCACCCGCACGTAAAGCTGAGCCTATTTTCTGTCATTATCTTGCCATCTGTATCCTTGCTTTACGAACAGCTTTATTGGTGTTTAATCAATGAACCATAAACTGCATGGCTGTGAAGAGGACAATTTAGGCGGTTTCTGTGGTCACAGAACACGCGCACTCTGAGGATAACATTCCTTGTGTTCAGACCCTCCTCATGCCCCTGCGGATCCTTCTCTATCCCGCCCCACTCAGGCAACCACTGTCTGCCAGCTATAGACGCCTTCATTCTTCCTAGAATTTGACATTAATGGCACCACACCGTAAGGACCGTGTTTTGGGTCCCTTCCTTCCACCGGCGTGTTTGAGCTGAGTCTGTGCTGTTGCCTGAGTCAGTGACTTCCTTTTCATTGCTGACTAGTGTTCCCATCATTATAGACAGAGCATCATCTGTTCACCCCTTCACCGGGTGATGGACGTTTGGATCTTACAAATAAAACCCCTGTGAACACTTGCACACAAGTCTCTGTGTGGACATGCACTTCCATCTCTCGAGTAAGAGCTTAGCTGTGGGATGGCTGGGCCATTTGTGTTGATGTGTGTTTAACTGTTTTGCAAAACTGATTGTTTTGCAAAGTGGTGATGCCATTTGACGTTCCCAGGGGCAGTGTGTACGCGCGTTTCTCTCGCTCTGTGTCCTTGTCAGCACTCAGAATGGCCACTTGATGTAAATGTTTGCGTTTTAGCCATGGCGGTGAGTGTGCAGGAGACTCTGGGGGCAGGTTACGTTGGCGTTTCTCTAGGGGCGGAACTGTTCTGCAGTCCTGTGTGTGGTCCCCCTCCTCACCACTTCTTGTCACGTGGCGTTTAAATCTTCTGCACGTTCGGGATGTTTGTTATGTTGTGTGAAAGTGTTAGTTGCTCAGTCGTGTCTGACTCTTTGTGACCTCATGGACCGTTCCCCGCCAGGCTCCTCCTGTGTCCATGGGATTCTCCAGACAGGAATACTGGAGTGGGTAGCCATTCCTTTCTCCAGGGGAATCTTCCCACCTCAGGGATCGAACCTCAGTCTCCTGCATTGCAGACAGATTCTTTACCGTCTGAGCCACCAGGGAAGCCCACTTATTCTGTTAGATTCTTACACAAGTGTTGAGTTTTGAGAGGTCTTTATATAATCTGGATACAAGTCCTTCATCAGATAGACGACTTGCAAATGTCTTTTGCAATCTAGGATTGTGTTTTCATTCTCTTGAGTCTTCTGAAGAATAGAAGTTATTACTTTTGATGAAGCCCAACTTACCAGCTTTTTAAATGAATCCTGCTTTTAGTGCTGTATCTGAGAAATTTTTACTTCATGCAAGATCACAAAAATTTTTCTCCTAAGTTTTTTCTCTGGGAGTTTTAAGTTCTAGGTTGCACGCTTGTGTGTAGGACCCGTCTTACACTCCCGTGGTGTGAAGTGTAGGTCGGTTTCGTTCCCTTGTCCTGTGGGTCACGCAGAGACGTGGTGAGAAGCTGGGGCACAGCCGTGTGGGCTGGCCCCTGCGTCCCTGTGGTCCTGCCAACATGTGTTGTTCACGGGGAAGCCCTCTAGTCAGCCGCACGCCTTAGGGTCACCACGTCCTCCTGGGAGCGACATCGTCGTCGTGCGTGACCTCGCTTAGGCCCGCTGACCAGCTGGGCTCTGAGACTGACGCCCACCCCACCTTCTCTGGATGGAGTTGGCACCGCCCTTTGCTTTTGGCCTGTTGGCATCCGTGTTTGGTGTGCTTGCTGGCGTCACGTGGTCAGGTCTCACTTTTATGTCCTGTTTGACGGTTTCTGCTGGCCGTTCAGTGTGGTGCTGAAACGCCTGGGTTCAGTCCCCCACGCACCGCACTGTGCCCTCCATCCCCTTAGCAACGCTTCTGCTGACCTGCAGGCCGGGGGGCTTGTTTCTGAGTCCACGTCTGCCTCTGCTGGACTCTGAGCCGTGTCTCTCTGCTGTGCTGTTCTGGCGTCTCCTTTGCGTGATGCACGCCGCTGCACACCGCCTCGGCACCGAGCCGGGGCCGCTGCTCGTCGCCCCTCCCGGCCACCGCCGTCACCTGTGTGTCATGAATCCCAGGATGCCTCGTCGCTTTTGCTTCAGATGATCGTCCTGGACAGAGATCTAAATAATGAGGAGCAGCGTTTCTATTCCCCCACGTGGTTCCGGCTGAGCCCCCGCAGGCCCGAGTCCAGCGCGGAGTCCCTTTCAGGCTTAAGGACCTGCATTCCCACGGTGCCGTGCGGTGTGCCGGCCGGCTGGCGATGAATGCTTTCACCTTCTGAGTTTAGAAACACTTTTGTTTCTCTTTGGGTGTTTTTTTTTTTTTTTGGTGTTAAAAAAAATTAAAATTAAAGAAAATACATGCTGCAAGAGACGTTGTTGCCGCGTGACGCGTCCTCTGCTCCGTGGGCCCCGCAGGGCGCAGCCCTGCCCTCTGCTCGCCCTGCCGCCCTGAGCCCTGTGCTCTGCGGACTCTGCTCCTCGTCGGGTCTAGGCATCTGATGACGATGCTCCTGTGTGTCTCCTCCCCGGGGCCCCTGCTTGGAACCCTTACGCTTCTTGGCCCCGGGGGTTTGTAGTTTGTATCCAGCTTGGGAAAGTGTTTCTTCACCTATTTTTCGGCTTGCCCTTCTCCCGGGGGGCCTCCAGCGGCAAGTCTGTCGGCGACCTGAAGCCCCGCCCCGGCTGTTCGCCTCTTGTCTCTGCTTTGTCTGGGTAGTTCCTGCTGCCGCCCCGCAGCTCGCTTGCCGTCTTTCCCGTGATGTCCGCCTCCCTGCACCCCGGCCGGGCGTCTTGCGCCGCAGATGCTGCGGCTCGAGTCTGCAGGACTCAGCCGTGCGTCTTTTCAGGTTTGGTCTCTGTGCTCACGTTGGGCTGTGCCGGCCCTGCTGCTGCGCGGGTTTGCGGTGCTCAGGCTTCGCTCTGTGGCGCGTCTGTTCTGGAGCGTGGGCCCTGGGCTTCAGTGCTTGCGGCTCCTGGGTTCTAGAGCACTGGCTGAATAGTTGTGCAGAGGCTCAGTTCGTGCGGAGGAAGCCTCCTGTCCGGGGCAGAGCCCTTCCTCCTCCGTGGCCTCTGGGATCTTCCCGGAGCAGGGACGGAACCCATAGCTTCTGCATTGGCAGGTAGAGTCTTTACCACTGAGCTGCCAGGGGAGTCCAGGTGTGTGTCTTTTAAAAGACACCTTTGCATCTCCATCACCATTCACGGCCAGCCTTGCTTCCAGCCGGGGCTCGAACACGGAGTCCAGCGATTTTGCGCAGTGATCGCCAGCGCTCTCATCTGCTAATTCCATCACCCGAGTCAGTTCTGGGTCTGTTTCTGTTGATGACTGGTCATCTCTCCTGGAGTTTTGCACCTACATGACCTCTGATGGGAGGCAGAACGTTGTGAACTTGACCCTTTGGGTGCTGGGTAGTTGTATATCCCTCTGAATATTCTGGAACTCTGGGCTGCAGGCGAGCTCCTTGCAAAGAGTTCGGTCATTCTTTCAGGCCTTGCTCGTGAGCTCTGCGTACTGGGGCCAGCGCTGTGTTTGGCCGAGGGCCTACGACTTCTTCAGGGTTCAGGCAAAGCCCACCTGAGTTTGCACCCCTTCCGGATCACCCCTTCCAGGACAGAGGTGAAACCAGCCGCTACGCCTCCATCTTGACCAGAAGCGAAACTGTGGACTCATCAACTTTTGTTAAGTTGAAAAGAACTGATCGGAGCCCGAGCAGCTCTTGGCGACCCTGTGATAGAGGCTGGCCTCGGCCTGCAGACCCGGCCAGACCCTCTTGCACTCGGAGCGTGGAGCTGGGCTCTGCCCCGGAACAGGAGGCTTCCTCCGCGTCAGAGGACAGACACCGGCGGACGAAAACGTCTTGAAGTTTATTGAGAGTTGCCCTGAGCCAGGTAGAGTCTGTTTTGTCAGCTGCTTTGTGTGCATTTTTAATGGCAATTAAGTCAGTTTGGTAAAAAAGGTTGTTCACATTTTCTGCATAACTGTGCTTCTTCCCTTGGTGGGTCTATCGATTACTGAGAGAATTGTGTGAAAAATCTCCACCTCTCTTTGCTGATTTATTTGTTTCCCCTGTTCATTCTGCCAGTGTTTGCTTAGCACATTCCGGGCTGCGCTGCTGGGGGCGCACGCCTTTAGGATGACTGGTCCTTCGGGGGAGCTGAACCCTGTATCAGCTGCAGTGTTTGCCTTGACACCGTAATCCTCCTGGTCTTAAAGGTCACTTAGTGCGGTATTAATCCTGCCGCATCAACTGTCTCAGAGTTATGTTTGCGTATTACATATATTTCCTGTTTTTAACTTTCAGAGTGTGTTTAAGCAGCATATAGTTGGAGGTTTTTGTTTGTTTCTTCGCTTGGCCCGGCAGCTGTCCTTCAGGAGTGCTGGGTCTGCATTTGATGTAATTGCTAGTGTGGTTGGGTTCAATTTTGCCATTTGCTGTTGGTCTTCTGTTCGTGCTCTCTGCTCTCTGCTCTCTGTTCTCTTCTTCACTGTCCTGCTTAGTTTGGATGAAATTATTATCAGAAAACGTTCCATTTTATTGCTGCTGTAGGCTTATTAGTTAGGCCTCTATCATTTAGAAAATTCATTTATTTTTTGTTTATTTAGTTTTGGCTGTGCTAGGTCTCTTCTTGCTATACTGGCTTTTCTCGGGTCGGGGCGAGCAGTCGGCTCTCGGGTCGGGGCGAGCGGGTCGGCCCTTGGGTGGGGGCGAGCGGTCCGCCCTCAGGTCGGGGTGAACGGTCTGCCCTTGGGTTGGGGTGTGCAGGCTTCTTATTGCAGTGGCTTCTCTCGTTGCAGAGCCTGCTCCAGGGTGCGGGCCTCAGTGTTCCCGGTACACGGGCGTAGTTGCCCACAGCGTGTGGGATCCTCCCGGATCAGGGATTGAACCCATGTCCCCTGCAATGGCAGACGGATTCTTGACCACTGGACCACCAGGGAAGTGCTCTCTCTGTGTTTTTATTTTCTCTGGAGGCTTTCCATACATTTTAAAGTTTTCACAGCCTCCCTTCAGATAACACTAGTCTTCAGATAACACTTTTCTGCAGTCTGGCTCCCACGTGCATTTTCCTCTTACCTTTTTCCACGGCAGTATTTTCTTTTTCTCTGGCTGCCTTTAAGGTTCTCTTTACCAGCGGCTTCCAGGACCTTCTGTGATGAGCCTTGCGGTGTTTCTGTTGTATTTCTTCTGTTTGTGGCTCATGGAGCTTCTTGGCTGTCTGAGCTGATAGATGTGGGAGAAGTCTGGCGAATGTCTGTTTGGTGTCTTTTCTGTCTTGCGCTCCCCTCTGGGCCTGGCGTCTCCGTGATGGGACCCTTAGTGCTGCTCTGGGTCAGCCTCCTCCTCCGTGTGTGCTCCGTCAGACGCACACGTGGCTGCGCGAGGGGCCCATGGTGTCTGCTCTGCAGCGTGCATCTCCGCGGGCATCTCAGCGGGCATCCGGGGTGGGACCTGGGTTGTGGCTGTGGCCTCTCTTTTCAGCCAACCCAGCGAGTACAGGGTGACAAGGGTCAGAAGGGTTAGGGGGACGCACACCCCCACCCAGAGCCGAGCCAGGAGCAGCCAAGGCTGGCGTGGCTCTGGCCAGACCCCGCCTGCCCCCGGCCCCTCCTGTCCTGGAGGGGAAGGGCTTGTTCAGTTGTAATGCAGTCCCTGTACCCCGCAACCCCTCCATCTTCAAGTCTCTGCCAGCACCTCCGAGGGCAGAGCTCACCACCGCTGACGGCCCACCTCGTGTTTCGTCGAGAAGGGGTTTAGTTCACTGCAAGGGAAGCACTCTGAGCAAGTCCCCACCAGAAGCACTGGCCTGACGGATGGAGGGTCAG
>SJYH01007204.1:15530-45421 GCA_006408735.1 Sylvicapra grimmia
AACAATCCACCAGGGTGGCCATTTTATATTTTGCTGAGACTACAACACTTTTCAGACTGAAAGTTAAAATCTGGGACCTCAAAACATGAGAAACACTCCTGGTAATCACTCCACCTCTGATTTATGCAACCTCGCAACTAATAAAATATGGATCAGAGAGATTTAATACCAATTTATAATTATCTGTTACTTCTTATTACTTTTGGTAATAACTTTTATAGCTTTCTCATCACACATGCTTCTTTCAGAACAAAGTAAGCCATGCCAAACATAGAGAAGGTTTCATTTGGCCAAATTGTAAAATAAATCATGTAGAAAGGGGAATGGTGGAGGGTTTACATGGAGGTTGAAAGCTTGTCATGAATTTAAACTTGGCCAAGGTCTTATGTATAGACTCAAGATGCAGAATATAGGAACAGCACAGTCATCTTCTGGACCTAGCTTAAAATCTATCCTTCTTTCTATATTGCCCTGGCCAGCTTGTCTGGGCAAAGGCTTAATAAACGGTCCTTGGTGCTGAGCTCACCATGGTGGTAACAGGCAGCACGCGCAGGGCTGCATGCTCAGGCCCTGGGGGACACGGCTTAGGTTAGAGGTGCCCTCGGTTTCCGCATGTGTGAAAGGGGAGTAATCACTGTACCTTCAGAGCTGGCGTGAGGGTCAAACAAGATAACACGCGAGCAGTGCTTGCCACACTGTGTGCGTCCCAGGAAAACCGCCGCCTCGAGGCGACAGAGGGGCAGCCGCGGACGTGCTGCCGATCTGCGCGGAGCGCCTGCTCTCAGCAGCTCCGTCCACAGTGTCGGCACAAGGGCGAGGCGCCAGCCCCTTCAGGGCACTTATGCTTCACCACCTGTCAGGCACCCACCGGGCACCAAGCACTCTCCACCGCATGACCCCCTCCTGGGAGGGGAAGTGACGGTCGCAGCGGTCTAATAGTAGCAACAAAGCAACAACAGCAGCAATGCAGGCGGTGCCGAGCCGTGCCTGGGGGCCTGCTGTGCGGGCACCCTGTGGGGAGTGTGCTATGCCATCGCCACATTTACCTCCCTCGTCCCATCGCTTCCCAGGATCCCGAGGCAGTAAGGTTTGGGGCTTCCCAGGCGGCTCAGGGGTAAAGAACCTGCCTGACCACGCACGGGGTGTGGGCGTGATCCCTGGTGTGGGAAGATGCCCTGGCGAGGGCAACGGCAGCCCACTCAGGTGCTCTCGCCTGGGAAATCCCGTGGACGGACGAGCCTGGTGGGCTGCAGTCCACGGGGTCACAAAAGCGCTGGACACGACTGAGCGACTCGACAGCGACGCAGACCTCCGCGAGTAGCGTGGTCGCTGCTGCTGCTCCAGAGAAAATGGACTGCGGCCGAGAGAGCCGAGCAGCCAGCTCCAGACCTGGCCGTCCATGCGGGGAAACTCGGACTGGAACCGCGCGTCTAACTACGACAGCTGCTACGCCATACTCCCTTCAGCCTGCTGTCGTGGGAATTTAAAATTGGAAAACAGTCTGAGTCAGCGGCCAGTAAGCATGAGCTGGGTCATAATGTGGAGGAGGGGCTAGGATGAGGCAAACGGAGCGCCCCGGGCGCCGAAGTCAGGAGGAAAGAGCTCCAGGGAGGAGCCCCCGCCGGCTGGGAAGGGGCTGGAGACTGCTGTGTGGCCCACTGGGAATGGTGGTTAGGGGGCCCCTCATTCTTCTACCCCTTTGTTCCAAAACCCATGTCTTCGACCTACTGGGCACACAGCATCATACGATGAACTTGACGTAGGCTGTCTGCTGGAACCTGGATGACGGCACCCAGCCCCTCAGCGGGTCTCCGAGCTCCACAGCGTCTCCCACCGGGCAGCCTTGGGGGCTGCGGGGACAGTGCGGCCGGCGCGACCCTGGCCGCGGCCTCCTCCTCCGCAAAGGGCTCCTCCACCCCCTTGCGGGCTTCCCGGGCGGCGAGCGTAAGGAATCTGCCTGCCAATGCGGGAGCCGCAAGAGACACAAGTTTGATCCCTGGGTTGGGCAGATCCCCTGGAGGAGGGCATGGCAACCCATTCTGGTATTCTTACCTGGAGAATCCCAAGAACCGAGGAGCTACCGTCCAGGGGTCACGGAGAGCTGGACGTGACTGATCGTGCAGGCACCGTGTTACACGAGACTCTGTATTGGTACACAGTGCTCAAACCCTATAGAATCTTGGGACATGGTGTAGGCAGAGGCTCTGTGAGTAGGACAGGAAAGGCGGTACCTGGAGTCGGTACTGACACCAGCGAGAAAGTGTAGGAAGCGGCTGATGTAATCAGCTGACCACCGAGTGGGCGGGTGG
This sequence comes from Sylvicapra grimmia, assembly GCA_006408735.1. NCBI lineage: Eukaryota > Metazoa > Chordata > Mammalia > Artiodactyla > Bovidae > Sylvicapra > Sylvicapra grimmia. The sequence goes on from SJYH01007204.1 coordinate 17,840, forward strand.
GCCCCTCACGAAACGGCATTTTATCAGAGGCTCATGTGATCCAAGCCCGCTAAGGAGCCCATGTATATTTTTCATCCCTGGCACCGTGTCTCATCTCTCACGCATGTGTGGCCACGCTGGGTGTGTCGATGACAGATACTGCCTGACACCAACCAGCAACCACCAACCTGACACCAACCAGCACCACCAACCAGGGGCACCAGTCCACGCCCCTGACTATCGGGTGCTGCTTCTCTGGCGGGGGCCGTCTAGTGGGCGGCGGCACGCGCTGAAGTATCTCCACACTTTGCACCTGCTCCCGCGGCTCACGCACAGTCTACTCTTCAAGCCATGTTGACCCCATTCTTCCTATGTTTCTCCTTCCAGTCTCCTAGCCAGTCATGCAAGCCATTGCGCGCTGTCCAAGAGGCCACACTCGACCCTGAGGGCCTCTCTTTCTGCATAGTGTGAATGTGGGTCACCGTCCAAAGCTCTGTCACTGGGAGGATTTCTCTTCACCTCCATTTTCTGGGACATTCCAAGTGAGCAATGGCTTACTCCCACATGCTGAGTCAGCTCAGTTCCGTTCAGCTCAGTCACTCAGTCATGTCTGACTCTTTTCGACCCCATGGACTGCAGCTCGCCAGGCCTCCCTGTCCATCACCAACTCCCACAGTTAACCCAAACTCATGTCCACTGGGTCGGTGATGCCATCCAACCATCTCATCCTCTGTCATCCCCTTCTTTTCCCGCCTTCATTCTTTCCTAGCATCAGGGTCTTTTCCAATGAGTCAGCTTTTCACATCAGGTGGCCAAAAGTACTGGAGTTTCAGCTTCAGCATCAGTCCTTCCAGTGAATATTCAGGACTGATTTCCTTGAGGATGGACTGGTTGGATCTCCTGCAGTCCAAGGGACTCTCCAGAATCTTCTAATTTCATGGCTGAAGTCACCATCTATAGTGATTTTGGAGCAAAAAAAAAAAAAAGTCTGTGACTGTTTCCACTGTTTCCCCATCTATTTGCCACAAAGTGATGGGACTGGATGCCATGTCCTTAGTTTTCTGAATGTTGAGCTTTAAGCCAATTTTTTTCTCTCTCCTCTTTCACTTTCATCAAGAGGCTCTTTAGTTCTTCTTTGCTTTCTGCCATAAGGGTACTGTCATCTGCATGTCTGAGGTTATTGACATTTCTCCTGGCAATCTTGATTCCAGCTTGTGTTTCTTCCAGTCCAGTGTTTCTCATGATGTACTCTGCATAGAAGTTAAATAAGCAGGGTGACTATATACAGCACTGATGTACTCCTTTCCCAATTTGAAACCAGCCTATTGTTCCATGCCCAGTTCTAACTGTTGCTTCTTGACTTGCATACAGATTTCTCAGCAGGTAGGTCAGGTGGTCTGGTATTCCCATCTCTTTCAGAATTTTCCACAGCTTATTGTGATCCACACAGTCAAAGGCCTTGGCATAGTCAATAAAGCAGAAGTAGATGTTTTTCTGGAACTCTCTTGCTTTTTGATGATCCAGAGGATGTTGGCAATTTGATCTCTGGTTCCTCTGCCTTTTCTAAAGCCAGCTTGGACATCTGGAAGTTCATGGCTCAAGTACTGTTAGAGCCTGGCTTGGAAAATTTTGAGCATTATTTTACTAATGTGTGAGATGAGTGCAATTGTGTGGTAGTTTGTGCATTCTTTGGCATTGCCTTTCTTTGGGAATGGGATGAAAACTGACCTTTTCCAGTCCTGTGGCCACTGCTGAGTTTTCCAAATTTGCTGACGTACTGAGTGCAGCACTTTANTTGGCATAGTCAATAAAGCAGAAGTAGATGTTTTTCTGGAACTCTCTTGCTTTTTGATGATCCAGAGGATGTTGGCAATTTGATCTCTGGTTCCTCTGCCTTTTCTAAAGCCAGCTTGGACATCTGGAAGTTCATGGCTCAAGTACTGTTAGAGCCTGGCTTGGAAAATTTTGAGCATTATTTTACTAATGTGTGAGATGAGTGCAATTGTGTGGTAGTTTGTGCATTCTTTGGCATTGCCTTTCTTTGGGAATGGGATGAAAACTGACCTTTTCCAGTCCTGTGGCCACTGCTGAGTTTTCCAAATTTATTGGCATATTGAGTGCAGCACTTTTACAGCATCATCTTTTAGGATTTGAAACAGCTCAACTGGAACAGTGATGCTTCCTAAAGCCCACTTGACTTCGAATTCTAGGATGTCTGGCTCTAGGTGAGGGATTACATCACCATGATTACCTGGGTCGTGAAGATCTTTTGTATAGTTCTTCTGTGTATTCTTGCCACCTCTTCTTACTATCTTCTGCTTCTGTTAGGTCCATAGCATTTCTGTCCTTTATTGTGCCCATCTTTGCATGAAATGTTCCCTTGGTGTCCGTGATTTTGTTGAAGAGATCTAGAGACTTTCCCATTCTATTGTTTTCCTCTATTTCTTTGCACTGATCTCTGAGGAAGTCTTTCTTATCTCTCCTTGTTATTTGGAATTCTGCATTCAAATGCGTATATCTTTCCTTTTCTCCTTTGCCTTTCACTTCTCTTCTTTTGACAGCTATTTGTAAGGCCTCCTCAGACAACCATTTTGCCTTTTTGCATTTCTTTTGCTTGGGGATGGTCTTGATCACTGCCTCCTGTACANGGTCTGGTATTCCCATCTGTTTCAGAATTTTCCACAGTTTATTGTGATCCACACAGTCAAAGGCTTTGGCATAGTCAATAAGGCAGAAAATAGATGCTTTTCTGGAACCCTCTTGCTTTTTCGATGATACCTCCTTAGGTAAGTTTATTCCTAGATATTTAATTCTTTTTGTTGCAATGGTGAATGGGATTGATTCCCTAATTTCTCTTCCTGATTTTTTATTGTTAGTATATAGAAATGCAAGTGATTTCTGTGCATTGATTTTGTATCCTGCAACTTTGTTAACTTCACTGATTAGCTCTAGTAATTTTCTGATACTATCTTAGAGTTTTCTATGTACAATATCATGTCATTTGCAAACAGTGAGAGCTTTACTTCTTTCCAATCTGGATTAGTTTTATTTTTTTTTCTTCTCTGTTTGCTATAGCTAGGATTTCCAGAAATATGTTGAATAATAGTGGTGAAAGTGGACATCCTTGTCTTGCTCCTGATCTTAGGGGGAATGCTTTCAGTTTTTCACCATTGAGAATAATGTTTGCTGTAGGCTTATCATAAATGACCTTTATTAGATTAAGGTAGGTTCCTTCTATGAACATTATTTGAGGAGTTTTAATCATAAATGGGTGCTGAATTTTGTCAAAGGCTTTTTCTGCATCTGTTGAGGTTATCATATGGTTTTTATCTTTCAATGTGTTAATATGGTGTATCACGTTGATTTGTGTCTAGATAAGAATCCTTCCATTCTTGGGATAAACCCAACTTGATCATGGTGTATGAGCCTTCTGATGTGTTGCTGAATTGTGTTTTTTTTAAATTTCGTTGAGGATTTTTGCATCTATGTTCATCAGTGATATTAGCCTGTAGTTTTCTTTTTGTGTGTTGTCTTTGTCTGGTTTTGGCATCAAGGTGATGGTGGCCTCATAGAATGAGTTTGGAAGTGTCTCTTCCTCCGCAATTTTTTGAAAGAGTTTTAGAAGGATAGGAATCAGTTCTTCTATAATTTTTGATAGATCCTCCTGTGAAGTTTCCTGGTGCTGGGCTTTTGTTTTTGGGGAGTTTTTTGATCACAGCTTCAATTTCAGTGTTAGTAATTAAGTTGTTTATAATTTTCTGTTTCTTCCTGGTTCAGTCTTGGAAGATTGAACCTTTCTAAGAATCTGTCCTAAATCAAATCCCTTATGACTATACAGTGGAAGTGAGAAATAGGTTTAAGGGACTAGATCTGATAGAGTGCCTGATGAACTATGGACGGAGGTTCATGACATTGTATAGGAGACAGGGATCAAGACTATCCTCAAGAAAAACAAATGCAAAAAAGCAAAATGGCTGTCTGAGGAGGCCTTACAAATAGATGTGAAAAGAAGTGAAGCGAAAAGCAAAGGAGAAAAGGAAAGATATACCCTTTTGAATGCAGAGTTCCAAAGACTAGCAAGGAGAGATAAGAAAGCCTTCCTCAGTTATCAATGGAAAGAAATAGAGGAAAACAATAGAATAGGAAAGACTAGAGATCACTTCAAGAAAATTAGAGATACCAAGGGAACATTTCATGCAAAGATGAGCTCNGTTGGGGGAGGCCTGGGTTGGGGGTGGCCTGGGTTGGGGGTGGCCCGCTGCAGGGCTGGGGGCACGGAGTGTTGCAGTGTGCGCATGGGACCTTTTGAAGGAGGTGCCATTATCTTCCCCATAGTTTGGCCTCAGGTCAAATAACAGGGCGGGAACACACCCATCCATCAACAGAAAATTGTATTAATGATTTTCTGAGCATGGCCCCGCCCATCAGAACAAGACTATCTCCCCCTCAGTCAATCTCTCCCATCAGGAAGCTTCCATAAGCCTCTTATCCTTCTCTATCAGAGGGCAGACAGACTGAAAACCACAGTCACAGAAAATGAACCAATCTGATCACATGGACCACAGCCTTGTCTAACTCAATGAAACTATGAGCCACGCGCTGTAGGGCCACCAAGACAGACGGGTCATGGAGGAGAGTTCTGACAAAACGTGGTCCACTGAAGAAGGGAATGGCAAATCACTTCAGCATTCTTGCCTTGAGAACCCCATGGACAGTATGAAAAGGCAAGAAGATATGACACTGAGAGATGACCTCCCCGGGCTGGTAGGAGCCAACTCATCCATGCAGGAAATCCGATTCCTTTTGCTCTTTATCAGCTGGTCATAGGAGAACTTCTGTGGCCTCAGGTGTGAGCTGACAGAGAAGCAGTGGCACAACGCTGTGGATGACCTGGGTGCTCTGCCACCTGCTCACGGAGCTTGCGCATGCTCAGGTGCTCAGTCGTGTTTGACTCTTTGCAACCTCGTGAACTGCAGCCCGCCAGGCTCCTCTGTCCATGGGGCAAGAATACTGGAGTGAGTTGCCATTTCCCGCTCCAGGGGATCCTCCTGACCCAGGGATCGAACCCAATCTCCAGGATTCTTTATCACTGAGCCACCGAGTTTACCTGTGCCCTTTGGCCTTGCCCCTTCCTAAGCCCAGACACACCACGTGCGTTCACGGTGCATCGCCGCTGGCCTGACAGAACCTGGATCCCATGACCAGCCCTGGCCACAGGGCCACCTGCTGTGCCCCAGTCAGGGCCTCCATCTCCAGCAGGCTCAGCAGCATGCCAGGACCGACTTCTTAAAATTGTAATCCTCTGCTGTAGACAGCATGGCTGTGCTCCAGAAACCCAGGGCTCTGCTTTATTCTTTTACTGCTGGAAGTTGCGACAACCTCCACTGGCGTCTTGCTCACCACAGGTGCGCCTAAAGTCACATGCACTGTCGGGTCAAGTGGTCTGAGCAGGACAGCTGCGCGCAGCCTGGACCTGCAGTCTTTTCTGCTCGAGGCCCTGCTCACCGCTGGGAACTCTGAAGGTATGATCCCCACTAGGTTTCCCTCCTTAAGAGAAGGGAGCCAAGCCTTCACACCTCCTTGACAACAGGACAAACAAAACAACCACGATACAAACACCAGGTGAAGAGGCTCTCCCCAGCTGGAGGAAGCACACAGAGCAGCTCACCTGAGACCACCAGCATGGAGACGCCCGGCTGCTGGAGAAAGAATGCCTCGGTCCTGAAGGCGCGGGTCCGGGTCGTGCACCACCCCACTCACAGCAGGGTCTGTTTAAAAGGCCTGGAGGAGTTTGGAGAGACAGAAGAATTAAACAGATCACAGCAAAGGCGTGTGTCTCAGGAGAGAGAGAAGCCGAGCCAGAGACAGACGTGAGCCTGTTTCGCCGGGCCTTTCCTAAAACTGGCTTCTGAAAGCACCCTCTGTGTCTTTAGAATAACTTATGTCTCCATAAACATATCTGATTGGGCTTCTGTTCCTCACAACTGAACATTCTCTGAGAGTCTGTAGGATTTTCTACCTATTGGTTGTAAGTAATTTGGAAAAAGGTAGTAGGAATTCAAACCTCCGTGGTTTGGGAATGTCGTTCAAAGGTGAGAAGTACATTCACTATTCGTTTGAACAGCCTTTTGAGTTTTGCTTCAGCTTAACGGAGAAGGCAGTGGCAGCCCGCTCCAGTCCTCTTGCCTGGAAAATCCCAGGGATGGAGGAGCCTGGTGGGCTGCAGTCCATGGGGTCGCTAAGATTCAGATATGACGGAGCGACTTCACTTTCACTTTTCACTTTCATGCATTGGAGACGGAAATGGCAACCCACTCCAGTGTTCTTGCCTGGAGAATCCCAGGGACGGTGGGCTGCCGTCTATGGGGTCACACAGAGTCGGACACAACTGAAGCGACTTAGCAGCAGCAGCAGCAACAGGAAGTAGAAACTGAAAAATGTATATCAAACCTAATGGTCTGATTAAAATGAAGACAACTCTGAAAATTAAGCCAAGCAATTTAAGGGCTTTATTTTACCAAAAGCATGGCTCTAATAGCATTCAGTCAATTTATTGCCTAAAAATCATGCAAGATTTTGGGATGGGAAACATTTTAAGTACAATAAAGGATATGGTCATTATAGGATCACCTACTTGTGATGATCTGTCAAATTATCTTGAGAAATAAGGTCTGTTTTGCCTTTATTCCCCACTAATTAATCACATTATCTTAAGGAACCTGTCAAATCAGCCAGCTGATGCTGCATAACGAACCACCCCAAACCTCAGTGCGTAAAGGTTATGACTGATCATGAACCTGAGGATCAACTGAGAGGAAGTTTACCTGGTCTCTGTCTTCCCTGCTCATTCACACTTCTGAGATCAGCTGGATGTTCGGTGGGCGGGCCTGCCTGACTGGGCTCCATCCTATGTATCTGGTCTGGGATGACCTTAACTGGAACCACTGTGTTCTTCTCCATATGGATATTTATCTTCCAGCCATGGGCTTATTCTCATGGCAGAGGCAGGGGTCCAAGAGCCCTGCCTTGGAATTATTGAATTGGAATTATTTAATTTATCTTGCAGCCGAAGCTTAAATTGGCATTTAGTCAGATCCATCACATTCTATTTGCCAAGGCAAGTCGCACAGCGAACCCTGATGCGGAGATCAGGGGACACATCCATGATGGGCAGAGCTGCAGAGGGGACTGCCCAGAGTCGTTTCCGTAACTCATCACAGCTATGAAGACTGATAATCATTCACGCAGACCAGCTGCGTGACCATGAGTAATTTAATCACCCTGTCTGGTCTTCATTTTCTCAATTTATGAAATAGACAGTAATGTAAAACCTATCCCAACACTGTTCTAAGTATTAAACGAGGTAACATACAGTGCATGTCACAATGCCTGCAACATGCTCAACAAATGCAATGATTTCTTGCTGATATTGTTTATAACCTTCTCATGCATGTATGAAACTTCTTCTATAGGTATGTGAGTGGGGGTGGACTTGGAGGAATGGGAGATGACAGTGCATTCAGACAGGAGAAACGAACACCTTTACATTACATTTCACCAAATCCAATTCTGGCCTAAACCATCTCTTGGTGAGTAGATACTTTCATAAGTTATTTTATGCCAAAATAAGAACTTCATAAGTGGTTTCCCAAGAAGGAAAAGAGTTCAAAGTGCAACTGCAAAGATATCAAAAACAAAAGCCAGAAGATTTGAAAATAAATGCCCTGCTTTTAATTTGGCTTTATTTGCATTTTTCATCAGTATTCTGCATCAGTACAGAACAGGAGCTGATCTCCTCTAAACTCACAGTTTGCAGAACAACTAAGTTATTAACAAGATACTTTCTCTGTGGCCTTTTCTTTCAAAAATACTCTGAATGAAGGGGAGTTCCTCCATCTTAACTGAGAAGAACAAATTCAGAGAAGATTATGGGCAAAAGCTGACTAATTTTCAAATATAATGTTTTATATTAATGGTAATTTCCTTTACCATTGCACACCTCTTTGGATCTGAATATTTTTGCTGAATACTTTCTTCACCTTCTATTACTGTGTCAGTGCCATATTCTTTTTCAAGATGACCAGTTGAAGTAAAGTAAAAATTCAAAAGAAACAAAAAGGCATGCATGTAGACTAGAAAGAGCATTGAATATGAACTTAAAATTAAGTGTAATAAAAATATGATTTCCTATTATGAACAACTAGCTGCCCACAAATTTGATAATTTAGATGAAACAGACCAAATCCTTGAAAGTTACAAGTGACCAAAACTCACACAAGAAGAAATGAATAGACTGCATGAGCCCACAGTTACNGCTGCCGTCTATGGGGTCACACAGAGTCGGACACAACTGAAGCGACTTAGCAGCAGCAGCAGCAACAGGAAGTAGAAACTGAAAAATGTATATCAAACCTAATGGTCTGATTAAAATGAAGACAACTCTGAAAATTAAGCCAAGCAATTTAAGGGCTTTATTTTACCAAAAGCATGGCTCTAATAGCATTCAGTCAATTTATTGCCTAAAAATCATGCAAGATTTTGGGATGGGAAACATTTTAAGTACAATAAAGGATATGGTCATTATAGGATCACCTACTTGTGATGATCTGTCAAATTATCTTGAGAAATAAGGTCTGTTTTGCCTTTATTCCCCACTAATTAATCACATTATCTTAAGGAACCTGTCAAATCAGCCAGCTGATGCTGCATAACGAACCACCCCAAACCTCAGTGCGTAAAGGTTATGACTGATCATGAACCTGAGGATCAACTGAGAGGAAGTTTACCTGGTCTCTGTCTTCCCTGCTCATTCACACTTCTGAGATCAGCTGGATGTTCGGTGGGCGGGCCTGCCTGACTGGGCTCCATCCTATGTATCTGGTCTGGGATGACCTTAACTGGAACCACTGTGTTCTTCTCCATATGGATATTTATCTTCCAGCCATGGGCTTATTCTCATGGCAGAGGCAGGGGTCCAAGAGCCCTGCCTTGGAATTATTGAATTGGAATTATTTAATTTATCTTGCAGCCGAAGCTTAAATTGGCATTTAGTCAGATCCATCACATTCTATTTGCCAAGGCAAGTCGCACAGCGAACCCTGATGCGGAGATCAGGGGACACATCCATGATGGGCAGAGCTGCAGAGGGGACTGCCCAGAGTCGTTTCCGTAACTCATCACAGCTATGAAGACTGATAATCATTCACGCAGACCAGCTGCGTGACCATGAGTAATTTAATCACCCTGTCTGGTCTTCATTTTCTCAATTTATGAAATAGACAGTAATGTAAAACCTATCCCAACACTGTTCTAAGTATTAAACGAGGTAACATACAGTGCATGTCACAATGCCTGCAACATGCTCAACAAATGCAATGATTTCTTGCTGATATTGTTTATAACCTTCTCATGCATGTATGAAACTTCTTCTATAGGTATGTGAGTGGGGGTGGACTTGGAGGAATGGGAGATGACAGTGCATTCAGACAGGAGAAACGAACACCTTTACATTACATTTCACCAAATCCAATTCTGGCCTAAACCATCTCTTGGTGAGTAGATACTTTCATAAGTTATTTTATGCCAAAATAAGAACTTCATAAGTGGTTTCCCAAGAAGGAAAAGAGTTCAAAGTGCAACTGCAAAGATATCAAAAACAAAAGCCAGAAGATTTGAAAATAAATGCCCCGCTTTTAATTTGGCTTTATTTGCATTTTTCATCAGTATTCTGCATCAGTACAGAACAGGAGCTGATCTCCTCTAAACTCACAGTTTGCAGAACAACTAAGTTATTAACAAGATACTTTCTCTGTGGCCTTTTCTTTCAAAAATACTCTGAATGAAGGGGAGTTCCTCCATCTTAACTGAGAAGAACAAATTCAGAGAAGATTATGGGCAAAAGCTGACTAATTTTCAAATATAATGTTTTATATTAATGGTAATTTCCTTTACCATTGCACACCTCTTTGGATCTGAATATTTTTGCTGAGTACTTTCTTCACCTTCTATTACTGTGTCAGTGCCATATTCTTTTTCAAGATGACCAGTTGAAGTAAAGTAAAAATTCAAAAGAAACAAAAAGGCATGCATGTAGACTAGAAAGAGCATTGAATATGAACTTAAAATTAAGTGTAATAAAAATATGATTTCCTATTATGAACAACTAGCTGCCCACAAATTTGATAATTTAGATGAAACAGACCAAATCCTTGAAAGTTACAAGTGACCAAAACTCACACAAGAAGAAATGAATAGACTGCATGAGCCCACAGTTACTACTTGAAGAGAAGACCAACAACATTTCAAGAGAGGAAGCCCCAGACTCAGATGGTTTCACTGGCAAATTCTACCAAACATTTGAGAAAGAAATGACATTAAGTCCCCACAAACTATCCTATAAAATATAAGCAGATTGAACATTTTCTACCTCATCCTATGAGAACAGAATTACCTAATATAAAAGCTAAATAAATTTTAAGAATGGAAAACTATAGACCAATATCTCTCATGTACACAGATGAAAAATCCTCAACAAGTATTAGCAAATCATATTAAATAATGTATAAGAAGAATCCCACAACTAAGTAAGATTTATTACAGTTATATAAGGCTGGCTTAACATTTGAAAATCAATCAGTATAATGTGCCACATCATCAGGCTAAAAAAGGAAACTCACATAGTCATATATAGTATATTGATGTAGTCAAAGCACTTGAGAAAATCCAACATCCATTCATGATAAAAATTCTCAGCAAACTAGGGATGGCAAAGAGATGTCTCAACTTCCCAATTCAAATTAAAGAACAGTTACAAAACATCTGTAGCAAAGATCATACTTTTGGTGAAAAATTGGGCCTGTCCCCCTAAAATTGAGAAAGCAGTGAAATTGGCCTCTCTTGTCACTTTTTTCAATGTCATACAACAAGTCCTAGCTAGTTACAATAAGACAAGGAAAAGAAATAAAAGGCATACATGTTGAAAATAAATAAAATTATCTTTATACATAAATTACATGTCTGTCTATGGAGAATATCTGCAAGGATTGATGCACACACACAAAGCAAATTTCCTGGAACTAATGGATAATTGTAGAATCAGAAGGTTTCATGTTACAAGGTTAATACACAAAGGTCAATTTCTTTTTCATATATCTGCAATAAACAACTGAAATTTAAAATTATAAAAACAATACCACTTATAATGGCACATAAAATAAATGAAATATTAGGGATATATGTAACCAAATACAAAGAGGATGTATATGTGAAACATTACAAAATTCTGATGAAATAAATCAAAAAAACTAAACAAATGAAGACGCATGCCAAACTCATGGACTGGAAGAGTCAGTATTGCTAAAATGTTTCGCTACAACCTGATCTATAGACTCAACGTCATTTCAATCAAACTCCCAGCCAGATTTTATAAATAATAAAAAAAGCTGATTTTAAAGTTTATACAGAAAGACAGAAGTTTAACCAACACAATACTGTAAATGAAAAACAAACTTGAAGAATCATTCCACCCGATTTCAAGGCTTACTACAAAGCTACGGTGATCAAGACAGTGTCTTATCGGTGAGAGTGCAGACACATGGAATGAAACACAATGAAACAGAACAGAGTACCCAGAAATAGACTCAATAATCAGCCAGCGTTTGATGAAGAAGCAAAGGCAATCCTTAAAATGATTAAGAATGTACCAGTGAAAGGTAGGTTGGATGGTCAGCCTTACTACAGAAGTCATGGCGAATACCCGGCACAGTCCGCAGCCTTAAAGGCAGTCTTCAGTCATGACCCTCAGTAAAATAAAAACAGAGACAAGACTCTTGAGAGAAGCTCTTCAGGGGTTAATTGAACCGACGTTCCTTATAAGCCAGACTATTAGTCTGAGGCTTCCTTGACTATGGGTTTTCCTGTGGTCATGTATGGATGTGAGAGTTGGACTGTGAAGAAGGCTGAGCGCCGAAGAATTGATGCTTTTGAACTGTGGTGTTGGAGAAGACTCTTGAGAGTCCCTTGGACTGCAAGGAGATCCAACCAGTCCATTCTGAAGGAGATCAACCCTGGGATTTCTTTGGAGGGAATGATGCTGAAGCTTAAACTCCAGTACTTTGGCCACCTCATGCGAAGAGTTGACTCATTGGAAAAGACTCTGATGCTGGGAGGGATTGGGGGCAGGAGGAGAAGGGGACGACCGAGGATGAGATGGCTGGATGGCATCACGGACGTGATGGACGTGAGTCTGAGTGAACTCCGGGAGCTGGTGATGGACAGGGAGGCCTGGCGTGCTGCAATTCATGGGGTCGCAAAGAGTCAGACACGACTGAGCGACTGAACTGAACTGAACTGACTATGAGACCTGCTGCACTGGAACAAAAATAATAAATTCATTCTCTTTTGATAAGGGAACTCCAGCAATGGACATGCCACAACAAAAAGGATCTCTTGTCGTCTTTTTCTCACGCTGCCTTTTGAGTTTCTTCATTCAGATAGCCGAAAGAGAAATCAAGCTGAATTCAAATCATGATGCCATCACTTAAGAATCCAATCTCAGAATGCTTCAGAACCCATGAATTCCTTGGACCAATGACATGAACAGAGCTGCGGCCGCTTGGAGAACCTTAAGTTAAGTGACCCTTATCCTATGACAGAGTTCATGAAGCATAACTGGATATACCGAATTTATTAATAGTATTAGCCTTTTGTACTTTGGGGGGAGCAACGACACAGCCCGCTCATGCTTCCATTCCCATCGGCATCAGTGGCGTGTCCCTCCAAGGGCAGGAAAACAGGAAGTCTGAAAGAAACAGAAAAATCAAAGAATATAATGAGAAAATTGTATGTTGAAGAGGAAGGAGGCAACTCTTGACAATATTATAAGACATTCTTAAAATAGCAGCCACTTTTCTTGTTAACAGCGTTGGAAGTAAGAGAGCAGCAGTATTTTGGTGAGCGTGATACTTTTGCGTTAGTAATAAGTTGCCAAAAAGATACCTGGGCAACTGCAGGCTTTCGAAATTAGGTTCATTGGCCACATGTGCTCTCCTCCCTAGGGAGAAAGATCTGCCTGAACTTTTCAAAATTTAAAGGAGCCAAGATAAACCACACTTATTATTTCTTCAGATATTCTAATTGAATGGATATAAATTTCTTTATAGGAAGTGAAGTGTTTATGGGGAACTGCAGGTCAAATTCTGGCTCCATCTCGTCCTAGCTCTGTGACCAGGTCTTCAAATGACATAAGTCCCAGCAGCCTCCTCTGTAAAACGGTGACGATGATACTGCTCACTCACCAGGGTCAGTGGAACGATGAGACAAAGCGCCTATAGCAGGGTCCACCACACTAGCATTCAAAAACACAGCATATTATTCTTATTGCAAAACCCATTCACCCTGCCCCACAAACCCTTCCCTATTCCACCACGCGCGCCCTGTCTCAGGTTTCCTATTTTATATCCCTTTCAGAACCCTTCAAGTAATGAGCTGTGGAACTGACTTTTCCACACACATCAAAGCCCGCCTACCTGGCAGCACGTGCGCCGGGTCATCGCTTCCTTCTATGCAGTCACGCGTGAAGACTGCACGCTTCCTCTGAGTTGTGGGTGGTGGTGGTGGTACAGTTGCTGAGTTAGGTCTGTCTCTTGTGACCCCGTGGACGTAGCCTGCCAGGCTTCTCCGACCCTGGGGCTCTCCAGCGGGATCATCAGTCAGATCATTCTTGACATCTCACCCAGTTCAGTTCGGCTATTTACCTGGGAAACCTCTCATTTTTTGTCAGCATCCCTTGGATTTTACCAGTATGGCCACACTCAGCTTGCTGAATCCCTTCTTTAGTCAGCTCATATTTAACTGAACGATTACTGTGTGTGAGGGGCTTCCCTGGCGGCTCAGATGGGCGAGAACCTGCCTGCGATGCAGGAGACCCAGGTTCCATGTCTGGATCAGGAAGATCTCCTGGAGAGGGGAATGGCAACCCACCCCGGCATTCTTGCCTGGAGAGCTTCATGGAGGGAGGAGCCTGGGGTACCCACGGGGTCGCAAAGAGTCAGACACAACTGAGTGACCAGCACTTTCACTTTTTCACTTTTACACGTGAAGAGCCATGCTCAACTGAGTATGTGTTCAAATAAAGCAGTGTGGTCCCTGGCGTTCTGACACTCACAACATAATAGAGAGACAAACAATAAGCAAGTAATCAAGCAAAAAAAAGGTAAGTATTTGATGATACATTGTGACAAGTGCTACAGAAATAATGACCCTGACACGGCATTGCTGAGAGTGAGTGCTGGGGATGCACCTGCTTAGACCGCAGGGAAGGGTGATTTCTTAACGCACAGAAAGATGATTACAGGTTTACGCTGGAGAGGGACCGAGCCGGATCCATGTTCTCCAGCAGACACTCAGGTTGCTCTGCGGAGAAATGAAGCACCACTGTGTGCATGAGGAGGCCAGTGAGGAGCCTGTCATGGATATCCAGACAGGAAAGGATCATCGTCTGGACGAGAAGAACCCTACTAGCACCTGCAAACAGAAATGCACGCTTCGGGGGATGTTTGTGAAACAGAAACAGCAGAATCGGATGTTCAGGGTGGAGAGTGGAAGAGAGAGTATCCGGAGTCATAGCTAGGCAAAGGTGAGAGCGAACCGTCGAGAAGCCCTGGAGATGGAGTCTCAGCTCCGTCCCTGCGGAGAGACATCCGAGGTACGGTGGGTGGCAGGGAGGAGAGGGCCTTAGCAGCGCATCCCTGTGAGCCTTTTGTTGAAACAGTTTGAAAGTAAGGCATGTGTGCACACTTTTTAAGATGGAGTATCTTCAGATTACACACGCCTCAACCCCCACAACTCTGTCTACCTGCTTCCAACTTTGAGCCTTAACCACCAGGTGGATGGGGCTCCTCTTTATGGAGATGGGGAACATGTGAGGCTGGGAGGGTCAGGGTGCCATTGGACATGGGAGCTTGGGATGCCTGCCTATGGAGAAGGCAATGGCACTCCACTCCAGTGCTCTTGCCTGGAAAATCCCACGGATGGAGGAGCCTGGTGGGCTGCAGTCCATGGGGTCGCTAAGAGTCGGACACGACTGAGCGACTTCACTTTCACTTCTCACTTTCATGCATTGGAGAAGGAAATGGCAACCCACTCCAGTGTTCTTGCCTGGAGAATCCCAGGGACGGCGGAGCCTGGTGGGCTGCCGTCTATGCGGTCACACAGAGTCGGACACGACTGAAGTGACTTAGCAGCAGCAGCAGCAGCCTAGCATTTAGCTCATCATACAAGATCCTAAACAGCTTCTGGATCTTTCCCAACATCAAATCCATGTTCAAAGAAAAAAATTCCACCATCGACGATGCTCAGCTTCTAAACTAGTGGTTCTTGAAATTTAAAAATTATCCTTGATAATTTAGAAAACTTACACCCTTTTCCTCTCAGAAAATACACTTCAGAGTGATAGTTGAATTCTCCCTGAGCCGAGAGCCCATCTCTTTCTCCAGACGCCGTCACCACAGTACGCAAGAGGCCAAGGGAAGATGTTCCATCTTCCCAAAGATTACCCTGGTGGGCACCGCAGTTTGCTTTCACACACAAATCTCGAGATGCTTGTTTAAAATCAGCTATACTGGGCCTCCCTGGTGGCTCAGTGGTGAGGAATCCCCGGCCAGTGCAGGAGACACGGTGCGATCCCTGGTCTGGGAAGACCCTACGTGCAACTGAGCCTGTGCACCACGGCTCTTGAACCTGTGTCCAGAAGCCACAGCTGCTGCGCCCACATGCAGCACCTCCTGAAGTTTCTCACCTGAGAGCCTGTGCTCAGCAAGAAGCCCCTGCGATCAGCAGCCCACACGCGGCAGCTGGAGAGCGGCCCCCACTCGCCACGACTGGAGGAGAGCCGAGCAGCGGCGAAGACCGGGCACAGCCTGACATGAGTAAGTAAGTTAGTAAATAAGCTATTAAAAAATAAAGCCAGCCACGTCGCTCTGCAGTCTCAACTTGTCCCCACAATGGCGATACACTGGAGAACCACGTCATGGTCCATGGTTTCTACGCTGACACCTTCCGAGAACGTTTATTTTCAAAGCACATTTTCATCCTTTGAGTGTTCCCAGGCAATACTATTTGAAAGAACTGAATGTATTTCTTAGCCTCAATAATATGTGCTGGTTTTTTTTTTTTAAGAGCATCGGCCGATCACTGGAGAAATTCACGAATACTAAATATCGCTGCACAGAGCGCCTCTCGCCTGCTCACTTCTCTGCTGTCTCGCAAATGTCCTTTCTTTATTTGCTGCTTCGCGTTTCGGTGTCTCTGACTTTTCTGCCTAATTTCACAACAAACCTAGGGAAAGGCAGTATTAGGAGATGCTCCTGACCCACACTGCTTATAGGAAAATAAAAATGTTGCTTATCAAATCATCAAACCATCAACGCAAATTGTATTAAGACCTGAATTCAGTTCCTATGACAACAGTGACTTTGGCAAGATTGTCCAGAAATTAAAGGGATTCCATGAAACAAAGAGGAGCCTCCGTGAGTCTGGAGTCCTCACGCGGACCCCGAACTTGACTGTGCTCGGCAAGCTGCCATCCACCTGTCACCTCCACTAGAGAGAGCTTCTTGAGGACAAAGACTTCCATGAACCTAGGTGTGTGACTGCATACATTGCACAGAGTAAATACAAAACACGCACAAAAGAACTGAACGGTGAGACGGGTTGCCTACTCAACTTGCTGAATCTAAAGCCTTTGCATTTTGTCTTTCTGTTATAATTTGTGGTGCCCACTGTCTTGTAGGAACTTTATCAGGCATGCTCCACAGTCTCTTTGATTGCTCAGAGAATCATGCTGGTGATACTGTCCCCATTTTGCTAATGAAAAAGCAGACGCTTCGAGGAATTCAGTCACTTGTCCAGCTTCCAGGAAAACCTGCTGGACGGTTCATGCTTTTCCCACTCTATCACTCACTCTGTGGCTGCGAAACCTGGCCTCCAGAACGTCCACCAGACATGGAAGCACTGGCCCACCACGCCTCCAGAACGTCCCCCAGACACGGACGCACTGGCCCACCACACCTCCAGAACATCCACCAGACACGGAAGCACTGGCCGAACACAGGACCTTTGCACCTGCTTTCCCTTGGGCCTGGAACGCTGTCTTCCCAGCTATGTATATACTCACTTCTTTCTTAAAAAGTGTGCTTATTTGGCTGCACTGGGTCTTTGTTGAAGCGCACAGGTCTTCCTTGCGTTGTGCGGGACTTTCCGCTGCGGCACGAGGGTGCCGGAGCAGTGGGCTCGCGGGCCCGGCAGCTGCAGCTCTTGGGCTTCTAGCGCCCCAGCATGTGGGGTCTTAGTTCCTGGCAAGGATTGACCCTGCATCGCAAGATGATTCTTAACCCCGGGACCACATGGGAAGTCCCTACTCACTCCTTGTCTGCTACCTTTCAGTGTCATTTCTCCAGAGAGGCTATTCCCGAGCACTCAGCCCCAAGCGCCTTCTTTCCTGGCCCCCTTCTGTCCCTTGCCCTGTTGCATGTTTCGTCACAGCACTCACTGCTGCCTGCCAGTGTGTTACACTACGCAAAGCATCTTGAATCCAACTGTTTCCTAAAATTTTAGAATTCAAGACATCTGCTGACTGGCTTTGGATGACTTAATTTTGTAGCTACTGGGCTTCTTTCCCCCATTTGTTTTGTGTTTGAATGTGACATTTCTCCATTTACGAGCTGATACGGTTTAGGCAGATAATAGAAGATGCCAATTTGAAGGCGTTGTGAGCAGCATTACCACCCTTGTGGAACGTTTCATTGCAGTCTTTACTTTCTCTTGCATTCTTCTTGATTGGTGGACCTTTATTATTTTCTGTTTCTTTTTTTGTTGCTATCAGCACTGTGTTCCAACCCAAAGTTAACTAAAAATTAATCCACAAAAATATTAAAATGTGATACATCCCCTAAGCCTTGCTTTTCATTTATCATCTTTATGCCCTTGTCAGTAAATTTTTTTGGCATTTCTTTTAACTTTGTATTCAATAAGAATTGATGGGGTGTGAGAGCAGGAGTCTGGCTATGATCAAAATATTACAAAGGGATGTAATTAATAACAAAAACGGCACTAAGGGCACTGGCTGGCCTCTACTGAGTAGGCACTACTGCGGCATGACGTTTATGGGCTTCACCCGCCTTTCTGGACGGTCCTTGCAGTAACCCTGGGAAGCCAGCAAGCACAGCAGTCGGAAAGCTTGCTGATAAGTGGTGGAAACAGGGTTTGAACGCAGACAGTCTTGACTTAAATTGTTCTTAACTGCTCTGCAATGTTGCTGGTATGTCTGGGAGCTACCGCCAGTTTTCCGTCCCTGAGATTCAGCACAGGCACAGAGCAGGAAGGCATCCCTGCAGGCAGGTGAGCAGACAGACCCCAGAGGCTCATGCAGGGAGGCAACGAGATGCGCCTTGAGGCTCACTTAGCGCCTATGTAAGTGCTCACAGATTTCATAACGCTTTTGATCTCATCAACTCTAAGAGGCAGGTGGTATTATCTGGCTCATTTTATGTTTAGGGAGACAGAAGCAAGACCAGGAGGCGTCATCTGTCCAATTTTGCCTAGCTGGTAAGAAGCAGGAGAAGTAGGAGCCATACCCTTGATACAAAACTCACCCCCTTACCAATACGGCTCTGCCCTCAACAGACAAGCTTCTTGCTAAGATGCAACACTTCGCAATGACTCTTTATTTATCTTTTTTACTTATTTCAGCTAAAAACCTCGAGGGACAGGCTGTGCAGTGTAAGGAGCCTAGAAGCCACAAACACTGTTTAAAACGTCCAACAGTAAAAACTAATAGGAGCACAGGAAAGAGAAACGGGTCCCATAAATCAAGGGTTTCCCTCCACCTTCATCTGAGCATTTCCAATTGGCATGGAGTTTTCCAGAGAAAAAACTTTTATATTCGTGGGGGATTTAGAGTCAATCAATAGCCTCAAATCTCACATTATTAAAGTAAGTCTGAACCTGTCAAGAATTTTGACCCATAAACCACGTTTCTGTGTTGGAACCAGATTAGCCACAGAATGGGTCAAAAATCTCATTTTTCAATATTTTTCAATCCACTTCATCAACCAGATGGTAACTGACAAGGACCCCCAGAGTAACATTTAAGAAAACAATTAGAAGAGAAGCTTCTGGGGGATCAAGAAGTGTCGGCCACAGGGAACGAACCATTAAATCTACGTTTTTAAGCAGAGTCCCGCTGTCATCTGAAAACACTGGGAAACAGTCAAGAAACCCCCGAGTCATAGTGGAAAGCAATGCTGACAATCTCTACGTTTTGATGGTACTTTGGCACAGAGTTGAAAGGTCAGGCAGCAAAGTGCTTCACAAGATACTGTGCACAGGAATCCCCGTGGAGGAGAGGGAGGAGACTTGTTTAAACGCAAGCTCTAGTTGAGCGCAGGAGAAGACGCTTGAGAGTCCCCTGGACTGCAAGGGGGTCAAGCCAGTCCATCCTAAAGAACATCAACCCTGAATATTCACTGGAAGAACTGACGCTGAAGCTGAAGCTACAATACATTGGCCACCTGATGCGAAGAAACCACTCACTGGAAAAGCCCCTGATGCTGGGAAAGATTGAAGGCGGGAGGAGAAGGGGCAGCAGAGGGAGAGATGGCTGGATGGCATCACCGACTCCATGGACCTGAGTCTGAATGAACTCTGGGAGGTCCTGGAGCACAGAGGAGCCTGGCGTGCTACAGTCTCTGAGGTCACAAAGAGTCAGACCTGGCTTAGCGACTAAACAACAACAAATTCAGGAGGTCTGAGTTGGAGCCTAAAATTTTACATTCCTAACACTTTCCCAGGTGATGGGTTATATTTTGAGTGTAAAGCTTGCATCATGGAAAAGTCACCCGCTTTCAAATCAGAGAGACACAGGACTGATGCCCACCTCTGCCACTGCCTGGCTGGATGACCTCAAGGGATCTTCACCTTCTCTGAGACTCTGTTTCCTCATTTGCCAAGTTTGCCTGGTAAGACAGAACCCATATAACTGCCCTGCAGTGTCTGGGAAAGAGGAAGAATTCAATTAAGCCAAACCATCCCGATAATAATGCATATTATTGTTATTATTGTCTCAAAAGGTGGAGACAAAATGTAAAAGATGCTAGAGGTGAAGTCAAGATGTGGATGGGATCCCAAAAGTCATCACAGGAGGTTTTCCTGTTCGTTTATTGAGCATCCTCCTGCAAGACTCAGCTTGAGAACTTGAACGTGCGTCACTCCTGTGACTGAGAGAGTAAATCATCTCGGAACTTCCCTGGCATTCCAGCGGTGCCAGTGGGGGGTCAGCACTTGATCCCTGGTCAGGGAGCTAGGATCACACTTGCATCACGGCCAAAGAACCAAAACAAAATAGAAACAACATCGCAACAAATTCAAGAAAGACTTTAAAAATGGTACACACCAAAAAAAAAAAAAAATCTTTAAAAAAGGGGGTAAACCATCTTATTAACCCTTATCACCAACCATGGCTTCATGGCAGATAGAAGGGGGAGAGAGGAAGCTGTGACAGGTTTCACTTTCTTGGGCTCCAACATCACTGCAGACGGTGCTGCCGCCGTGAAAAGCAAAGATGCTTGCTCCTTGGAAGGAAAGCTATGACAAACTTAGACAGCATATTAAAAGCAGAGACATCACTTTGCCGACAAACGTCCATATAGTCAAAGCTATGGTTTCCAATAGTCGTGTACAGATGTGAGAATTGGACCAGAGAAGGCTTGACACTGAAGAATTGATGTTTTCGAACTGCAGTGTTGGAGATTTTTGAGAGTCTCTTGGACTGCAAGGAGATCCAACCAGTCCATCCTAAAAGAAATTGGTCCTGAATATTCATTGGAAGGACTGATGCTGAAGCTGAAGCTCCAATACTTTGGCCACCTGATGCGAGAAGTAGACTCATTGAGAAAGACCCTGATGCTGGGAAAGACTGAAGGCAAAAGGAGAAGGGGCTACAGAGGATGAGACGGTTAGACAGCATCACTGACTCAGTGGACATGAATCTGAGCAAACTCTGGGAGATAGTGGAGAGCAGGGAAGCCTGGTGTGCTGCAGTCCATGGGTTGCAAAGGGCCAGACATGACTTAGTGACTGAACAACGGCAGAAATGAAGACTGTACTATCACTTGCATCTCACAGAGAAAGAAACTGAAGCTCCGATCCATTGGCTTATCCAAGATTGGATGGCCCACGTGTGGCAAAGGAGGGCACCGAACTCAGCTCTTTACTAACATCAAGAGCTCCCAGCCTCTCACCCTCCATCGCGAGCAAGCCGCCCTGAGTGTGCAGCTGGCGGGCCAAGTCGAGTAAGGTGTATCCCTGCCTTGGAGGAGCTCTCAGCCCCTGGGAGGAGGCTGTTGAAGACCGTTTGAGATGCAACTCCAACAGAAAATTATCACTCGAACTTCTAAAAGAACTGAAAAGCCCCGTCGGTGAGGCATTCACTTCCCCAGATTTGCAATGGAGATCTTAGTGTAAGGCGTCTTTGGGAGGAATCTGTGCGTCCTGAGGCCCACAGTTCTTCTTAGAATACCAGCTGCTCTAGAAGCAAGTAATTTAAAGCGCTCTGCCTGAATCCCCTTACCTATTAAATGGAGCCACCTTCATGGAATTATTCCACTCCTGTTGTGTTAAATTGCTTTTCACATTCCCTCTGGTTCCTGCTATGTGATCCTGAGTATTTCATTTGCTGACTTCTTGATGCCGGACACAGGTGAGAGACCCTAGCAAATAAAGCTTGGTTCTCTGATTGTGTAACTCAGGGCTCTTTTTGCCACAAGTGACAAAAATCCAATTCAGACCAGTTTAAGGGGAAGAACAATGTTATTTATTGACTCACTGACCTGAGAAATCTAGGGTGATGATCTGACTCCAGGAACAGCTAGACCCAGGGGTCCGAACCACTCCCGCAGGCCCCAAGCTCTCTGTCTCTGCGCTTGGCTTCCGTTCGCGCTGGGTCAGGTCTCCCGCGCCTCCTGCTGGCGGCAAGCCAGCCCTCGGGCTCTGCGCGCAGCTCGGTGCGCGTGTGCGCGTTCAGTCGAGTCCCACTCTTCGGGACCCTTTCGACTGTAGCTTGCCAAGTTTCTCTGTCCATGAGATTTTTTCAGGCAAGAACACTGGAACGGGCTGCCATTGTCTCCGCCAGGGGGTCTTCGCAGCCCAGCGTCTCCCGCGTCTCCCGCGTCGCATCCCCTGTGTCGCGTCCCCTGCGTCTCCCGCGGCTCCCGCGGCTCCCGCGGCTCCTGCTTTGCGGGCAGATTCTTTACTTGCTGGGCCCTCAGGGAAGCCCACTGATCCTGCTGTCAAGATGCAACTTTCCTTTCCAATGCTTGCAGGAGATGTGCTGGATTTATTCCAGTGGACTGATCTGGGACTTGTATCTGTGCTTAAAACAATTCCCGTGACCAAGGGGATGAAATGTGCTGATTGGGCAGGAGCCCATCACGTGACCACCCCACAGGCGTCCTCCCGGGACCACGTGGAAGGCGAGTGGGAAGCGTGGTCTGCTAGAATGCTGCCAGAACAANGCTCCCGCGGCTCCCGCGGCTCCTGCTTTGCGGGCAGATTCTTTACTTGCTGGGCCCTCAGGGAAGCCCACTGATCCTGCTGTCAAGATGCAACTTTCCTTTCCAATGCTTGCAGGAGATGTGCTGGATTTATTCCAGTGGACTGATCTGGGACTTGTATCTGTGCTTAAAACAATTCCCGTGACCAAGGGGATGAAATGTGCTGATTGGGCAGGAGCCGATCACGTGACCACCCCTCAGGCGTCCTCCCGGGACCACGTGGAAGGCGAGTGGGAAGCGTGGTCTGCTAGAATGCTGCCAGAACAAACATCTGGCTGATGAAACGTTAGAAAGTGGCCGCAGCGCTGATGGACAAGGTCTCACAAGATGCCAGGAAATGACAAGGGGACTGGAGCGAGCTGTGGAGCCGGAGTGTGAGAGGCGCTGTGAGCGGATTCGCCCTATCTTCCCTGATCACCGTCTCCAACCACCTGCTACAAAGACTTAACACGGGGGAGGAGTGCAGGCTTCTGCTGGGACTCGGAGAATTCCCAGGCGGCGCAGGGTGAAGAACCGCCTGCCGACACAGGAGACGCAGGCTCCGTCCCTGAGCCGGGGAGACCCCCGGAGGAGGCCGGGGGAGCCCACTGCAGTGCCCTTGCCTGGAGAATCCCGAGGCCCAGCCCCTGGACCACGCCGAAGCCGGGGCAGGTGCTTCTGCGAAACTCCTGGTCCCGAGCGCTGCTGCTCCGGAGGCAGCCGTGCGGCACAGTCCTCCGCACCATCCCGGGGCCCTGCAGGTACGGGAACAGGGTGCGGTTTCCCGGGTGAGTACAAAAGCGATTCATCTTTATCATCGATCTCTCAGGCCTTTCCAAGACCCCAAACACCAACGAGTCCTCTAAACGAGGCGCCCTCCTGAGCAGCCTAGCGGAATAGAAGTGCCGGCTCTGGTGCTGGGAACTGCAGCGAACACTTTGCGCTCCTGCCGTGGGCGGGGGACGGAGTATCCGCACGTCGGCATGCGCACGCGCATGCGGGGGCATAGAAACCTCTCAGCTCAACGCAGCAGGCCAGCCGGTG
The DNA here is from genome assembly GCA_006408735.1 of Sylvicapra grimmia. Classification (NCBI taxonomy): domain Eukaryota; kingdom Metazoa; phylum Chordata; class Mammalia; order Artiodactyla; family Bovidae; genus Sylvicapra; species Sylvicapra grimmia. The sequence continues at coordinate 41,449 of SJYH01007204.1, forward strand.
CTACAGAGTGAAGCCAAAGGGAGAAACGGAAAATTTCCTGGGGCCAGCACAAATTCTGTTCGAGGCCTCAGGGATCTGGATACCATGGAAATAGCGATTGTATTCAAGGCTATTTTACATGATCCACATATCAATGAAGACGTTTCATATTGGGGGAATGTAATGATCCACAGAAAACTGCCAGCAAGTTAAAAAACTATATTGTGTTGATTACTGTACTGGATTTCCACATCCTTTTCAGTGTAATCTCTTGACAAGGGACACCACAGGACTGATGACCTCAACACAGATAGTTTGGAAACTCAGTAGAGAGTGCAGATCTAAGGTGAAGAGGAGGTATTTTCTAGGATTATGACTTTTATAGAGCTATCCATCTTTGCTTAGAGAATTTAGCATTGCTATTCATTGTAAGTGGCAGAAATCCCAGGCCAAGCTGTATTAAGCAGGAAACAGCTTGTCACGGAACTGCAGAAGCCCACGGAGGCTGGGGCCTGGCTGTGCCAAGGACTCCCGTGGCGTCGCCAGGACTCTCCCTCGCCCTTTCGGTGCGGCCTTCCACTGCACTGGTGTCATCTGGAACTGGTGTTCCCAGTTGCCACAGAACTCCAACCATCCCAAGTTAAAGATGACAGAAAACATACTCTCCTGTGTGTCTCCATCACAAGCCCTGTGACACTCGCTGACAGGCCAGCGCGGATCCCGGGTCTCCCTGCTGGCCCGTCACCACGCGGGAGGAGTGTTATCACCCCTAACTGCCCAGTTCTGGCTCACTGCCTCCACCCAGTGAAGAAGGGACAGAGCTCCTCTTAGCGGAGAAGGCGCTGCTTCCTCAGGAAATGCAGGGCAGTGTTACAGAAGAAAAAAGAATTTTAGGTTCTTCATAGACCTAAAATATTTATTTAAAAGGATCTGGGGGCGAGGAAAAAGCAAATATGGCCTATTAACGCGCATGTGTGGAGTCTAGGAAAGCAGTGCAGATGAACCTATTTGCACAGCAGACGTAGAGAGTAAGTGTGTGGACACCAAGCTGGGAAAGAGGGGTCGGGTGCAGTGGGAGATCGGAGTTGACACATATACACTGCTCTGCATAAAGCAGACAGCTGATGAGATCCTCCCGTACAGCACGGGGCACGGGGCCCAGGCTCCGCAGTGCCCTGAGGGGAAGGAGCCCCCTCAGGGAACAGAGGGCGTGTGTGCACGCGCACAGCTGACACGTTCTGCTGCACGGCAGAGGCGAGCACACCACCATAAAGCAACCAGACGCCAACAGAGAATCAGAAAACATGGCAGCTCGTATTCTATTATTTAAAATGTTTATAGGAAAAAAATATCATGCATTCAAAAATATACAAAATTGTAAGTAAATATATTTATAAATAAATATTAAACATTAAAAACAAACCAATCAAAAAAAGGGTTTGGGGGCAGCTGAAGCTTCCATCAAGGCCGAGGGCTAATGGCTGTTCACACATGGACAAAGCAACTTTCTCAGTTTTCCTGACCCCCCGCCCCCTTCTGTGCCATTTTTCTGCTTGTAACCTAATTCACTTGCAGCCCATCTGAAAATCAAACCACAGACTCCACAGTCCAGAGCGCACTGCAGACGCGCTTCCTTGCTTCAGAAGAAGAAGCGCTTCTGGATTCTGGGTTTAGATGCTCACTGCTCTCTGTCCTGGGCTGCTCAACCAGGGCCGGTGAGACCCTACCTGTTAACCAGAGAGCGAGCGGGTAACATCATGTCAAATAAGCCTTCCGAAGCCCTAGTGAGGAAAATGAATGGGGACTCTCCAGTCACACAGAGCTTCAGGTTCACGGGGAGTAGGAACGGGACGTTAAACAGATACGGTAAAATCCTGAGAAACAACAGTTGCTATCCTTTTGATGCACAAAATAAGAAGCTTGTTTTTCTTCAGGAGGACACATGCTTTTATATTTTTGTCAGTAGACATTCCCTTTTCTTAATTAAATATTAGAAAGTTTACCGTTAGTCAAACTCACAGTAAAACTTCAAAGAGCTTTCATTTCTTTCAGAAATCGTGGCCCTTAAAGTAACTGATCTAAAGTTTCCCAGCTTCTCCTATCACTCTCGCTGCTAAAAATAAATTAAACAAAGAATATACAGTAGAAAATATTTCTAAATGAATAAGAAGCAAATTGAGGAAGTACCTGTCTGAGAGATACAACCCTTCGCTATAAATGGATCATTTCGTACTGTGGATACACGCATGCTTGGTCAGGCATGTCCGACTCCCTGTGACCTCATGGACTGCAGCCCGCCAGGCTCCTCTGTCCAGGGGATTTCTCAGGCAAGAATACTGGAGTAGGTTGCTATTTCCTCTTCCAGGGGATCCTCTCCCCCAGGGATCAAACCCGCGTCTCCTGTCTCCTGCGTCTCCTGCACTGGCAGGCAGGTTCTCTCCCTGCTGAGCCAGTAAGGAAGCCCTGGTCATGTGAATAACCGTTTCCAAATTCAGGGATAAAGAGCAGATGCAGGCCAACCCTTCCTGATTCAGTGACCGCCTAGAGTAAGGGCCCGCAAACTCGTCCTGTGAAAGGCTAGGCGATAAGCGCTTTCAGCTGTGTGAGGGAGCAACACAGTCTCTGTCGCAGCTATCCAACTCCAGTGGTTAAGACTCCGCACTTCCAGTGCAGAGGGCACAGCTTCAGCCTGGTCAGGGAACTAAGATTCCCACATGCTGCGCAGCAGCCAAAAAGTCTAAAAAATAAAGAAATAAACTAGTGAATGAGGCTGTGTTCTAATAAAACTTTATTCATAAAAATATGCAGTGGGCCAGATTTAGCCCCATAGGCCCTAACTTGCTGATCCCCAGTCTAGATCACTGTGTTGAGAAGAATTCTGAGTTTCGCTCTGAGCTCAGCAAAAAAAAAAAAAGACAGTCCAGTCAATTAGTGAGGTTTGCCAAAGGCTGGGGAACAAAAGGTCAGCACATAAGCGACACGTCTGCCATTTCTGCTATTTCTGTGAGTTGACCAATCTGCTATTCCAGCCACATGTCCCCTTCCGTCCCCCGTGTCAGGAATTGTGACCTCACTGCCTGGGGCAGAAGGTGTGGCCTGAGTTTTCTTTTGAGATTAACTAATTGCCCTAGACAGGGATCAAGCTCATGACCTTGGCCTCATTAGCACCAGCCTGAACCTTGTAGCTGAGACATCATGCTACAAATCAGGCTGCTGGAAAAGCAGAAAAAAATAAGGCCCTTGTTCTTTGAAAATGGTAGCAACTCACACTGGGAAAACGATCATTAGGAGAAGGAAGAGTGAGTATGTGTCCCAGTTTAACCTCCTGTCACTAGATTTCCTTAACTCTCCTCTTCAGGGCATGGGGATTAATGAAATTTACACTGATTGTGCTTCCCCTTGAATATACACTGGCAAATGTTGTCTCCTTTACAAGGCTGACAACATACTATTTAGTGAGAAAACTGGCAATCATTTCCAAACTTTGTAATATGGGAAAATGACAGCAAAGCACAGGTTGATATCACTTACATGTGGAATCTAAAAATAATGGTACAAATAAACTCACCTATGAGAGTTGGAGGGAGGCTCAAGACGGAGGGGATATATCAGTTCAGTTCAGTTCAGTCGCTCAGTTGTGTCCGACTCTGCGACCCCATGAATCACAGCACGCCAGGCCTCCCTGTCCATTACCAACTCCCAGAGTTCACTCAGACTCACGTCCATTGAGTCAGTGATGCCATCCAGCCATCTCATCCTGTGTCATCCCCTTCTCCTACTGCCCCCAATCCCTCCCAGTATCAGAGTCTTTTCCAATGAGTCAACTCTTCACATGAGGTGGCCAAAGTACTGGAGTTTCAGCTTTAGCATCATTCCCTCCAAAGAAATCCCAGGGCTGATCTCCTTCAGAATCGACTGGTTGGATCTCCTTGCAGTCCAAGGGACTCTCAAGAGTCTTCTCCAACACCACAGTTCAAAAGCATCAATTCTTCGG
>SJYH01007204.1:57490-69464 GCA_006408735.1 Sylvicapra grimmia
AGCTTATAATTAAGCAGTAATATTAATAGACAGTGAGCTTGGGCATGTGTTCCAATAAAGTGCAAAGATCTGAAAAGAGCTGAATCCTGGGTAATTGGAGGAGTCCCTGTTTATCCGTGTCTGGGATGATGCTTCACCCCAGCTCACTGCAGTGAAGACCAAAGATCCGCGCGCTGCAGCTAAGCCCAGCAAGCTCTGACAGATGTGTCTCTGCCCTTCACCGCTCTTTCTGACGTCACTGAGCTGAATTCTCAGACTCACCAAAACAAATCTTGGGCCCCTTCTGCTAATATAATTTTCAACTTCAGGACTACACAACAAAACAAAACTGAAAAATAGCCCCAGGAGCTTTGAGGGTTGCCATTATTGAGGCAAGGAGTCCAAGTATACAATTATACCAGAGTCAAGCACAATTCAGCAAGCATTTCCCGAGGGTGGATGAGGAACCATATAAGCGAGGTTCTCCCTTCATCGTCTGACAAACTTCTATTCGTCCTCCAAGGAACTCCAGGTGACCTTATTCTAAGAAGCCTTCCTTGATTTCCCTTAGCCCAGAGTGGAACGGGCCCAGACATCCCTTCCGCGCCATCTCAGAGTGCCCTGAGCCTGGCTCAGTCATTGCATTTATCCCTTTCTACGTACTTTTAATTTTTGTGTTATTCGTTTTTACCCTGAGTTCTCACCACGTGACTTAGAGCACAGGACACGCTCATGCAGTGCTGCGACAACGTGTGTGTGCGGCGTGCTCAGTCCCTCAGCCCTGCCGACTCTCTGAGACCCTCCGGCTGCAGCGCCCCAGGCTCCTCTGTCCACGGATTTCCCAGGCAAGGGTACTGGGGTGGCTGTGACTTCCTCCTCCAGGGGCTCCACCTGACCCAGGGACCGGACGCACATCCCCTGCGCCGCCTGCGTCGGGAGGCAGGCAGATTCTTTACCACTGAGCCACCTGGGAAGCCCAGTTATTAATGTAACAGTGCCTGTAAGAAAGACCTTTAAGAAGATTCATGTGAAAAGAGAAAACGGGCTGGAAGTAAGGCCTGGTGGAGCGGCAGCTCTCCAGGGAAGGCAGAGGCAGGTGGGAGCACAGTGCTGTGCGCTACGTGACGGGCCAGGATATGAAGAGCGGCCGAACGCCCGCCAAGCGCAGAGGGGCGATTTTAAGCCGGAGAATGGGCTGAGCAGAGAATAGTGGAGAGTTCACTAAAATGACCATTTTAAAAGTCCAGAAAGCAAAATATCCTCATTTCTTCCCCCCCTCCCCTAATTTCTAAAGCAGTGTGCCCTTGCTAAGTTGCTTCAGTCGTGTCCAACTCTGTGTGACCCTAAGGGCTTCAGCCTGCTAGGCTCCTCTGTCCATGGGATTTTCCAGGCAATAATACTGGAGTGGGTTGCCATGCCCTCCAGGGGATCTTCCCGACCCAGGAATCAAACCCACGTCTCTTACGTCTAACTGCACTGGCAGGCGGGTTCCTAACCACTAGTGCCACCCGGGAAACCCTTTCTGAAGAAGGCCTGTCTTCAAACATGGCAGGATACGGCCACCAGTCAGAAAGCTGGAGAAATTTTTGTTTCCAGCCCAGGGTTCCAGGAGTGGTCTCTGCTTACTCAGTAGTGATAAATGGAAATGATCACTGGGACTTGCCTGGTGGTCGAACGGCTAAGACTCCATGCTCCCGATGCAGGGGCCCAGGTCTGGCCCTGGTTAGGGAGGTAGGTCCCACAGGTCGCAGCTGAAGGTCCTGCCCACTGCAATGAAGACCAAAGATCCTGTGTGCTGCAGCTAAGACCCAGCACAGCTGAATAAACAACTAAATATTAAAAATAAATAAATAATCACCCATAAGCTTACAGGCCAAAAGAGCATGTATTTCTTCCATTTAATAAAGAGAAAGTCAATAATAAGGACCTCTGCCCCAGCAAAATACATGGGAAAAAATCGGTTTGCTCAAATTGGTATTCATTAAGTCAGCGATGCCATCCAACCACCTCATCCTTCTGCTGCCCCCTTCTCCTCCTGCCTTCAGTCTTTCCCAGCATCAGGGTCGTTTCCAATGAGTCAGCTCTTTGCATCAGGTGGACAAAGTATTGGAGCTTCAGTTTCAGCATCAGTCCTTCCAAGGTATATTCAGGACTGATCTCCTTTAGGATGGAGTGGATTGATCTCCTTACTGTCCAAAGGACTCAAGAATTTTCTCCAGCACCACAGTCCAACAAAATGGACAGTTTCCTTGAAAGACATGAGCAGGCATTGCTCTAGAAGAAAGTGGTGGCCTGAACAGCCCCACATCGACTAAAGAGTTGGGTCCATAGTTTAAAGTCTTTCCACAAGGAGACTCCATGCCAGATGGCTTCACTGGTGAATTCTATACATTCTGTTAAAAAAATGTAACACAAGATGATACATTCCAAGACATTTTAGAAAAGCAGCATTATTCAGTTAGCAGAACTAAAAAAGAACTATTTTTTAAAAGAAAATGGACTATGTACATATGTATCTCATGTACATGAGTGCCAAAATCCTTTAAAATCTTTGAAAACTGAATCTAGCAATGTGTAAATGAAGTGGGGTTCATCCCAGTAATACAAGGTTGATTTAATTTTTGAAAAGCAGTTGATGCAAATCAATATATTAGCAGGCTAAAGATGGAAAAAAAAAAAAAAAACTAACCTCTCAAAAAGATGCAGTGAAACATTTAATAAAATCCCATGCCTGATATTCATAATAAAAACTCTCAACAAGCTTGTGAGAAAACCCTTTCAGCCCGATGAGGAGGCACCTGTGTTAGACCTGCTTGCTGTTGGTCAGTCACTCAGTCGTGTCTGACTCTTTGCGACCCCAGGAACTGCAGCACACCGATTTCTCTGTCCTTTACTGTCTCCAGGAGTTTGCTCAGACTCATGTCCATTGAGTCAATGCTGCCATCCAACCATCTCATCCTCTGTTGCCCCTTCTCCTCCTGCCCTTAATCTTAGCCAACAGCATGCTGAAATATTGAAGGGTTAGACCTTCATTCTCAACATGAAGATCAAGGCAGGGGTGTCTGCTCTTGCCTCTCCCAGCCAACATCACACTGGAGGTTCTTGCCTTTCCAACAAGAACAAAATGTGGATGAACTGGAAAGGAAGAAGTAAAACCCTATTTATTGTTAGACAACATGGCAGAAAATCCTGGGGGGACTACAAAAAATAGCCACCAGAAGTAATAATTGAGTTTATAAAGATTCAACATCAATGTACAAAAGTCATTTAGATTTCTAGATACTAGCACTGAAGAAATGGAAAGTGAAATCTCTACTTAAAATATAATCCAAATTATTAAATACTTTGGAATAAATTTAAGAATAAAACATCATTGCACTGACCATGCGTGCACGCACTGACCACGCGTTCACACACTAACTATGCAGTCACGCACTAACCAGGCATGCCCACACTGACCACGCGTTCACGCGCTGACCACGCATGCACACACTGACCACACGTTCACGCACTGACCACGCATTCACACACTAACCACGCATTCACACACTACGCAGTCACGCACTAACCAGGCATGCACACACTGACCATGCATTCACGCACTGACCACACATTCACACACTAACCAGGCATGCACACACTGACCACGCGTTCACACACTGACCACGCATTCACGCACTGACCACGCATTCACGCACTAACCAGGCATGCACACACTGACCACGCATTCACACACTGACCACGCATTCACACACTGACCACGCATTCACGCACTAACCACGCATTCACGCACTGACCACACATTCACACACTGACCACACGTTCACGCACTGACCACGCATTCACACACCAGCACGGCCGAGTTTCGGAACCATGACACCACATGAAAACAGCATGATGTAAAAGACCACAGACTGTAGGGTTCCACGTATCACAAATTCCAGAGTGACTTCTCTGGTGGTCGGGTGGTTAAAACACCATGCTTCCAACACAGGGGCCTCGGGTTCGACTCCTGGTCAGGGAACTAAGATCCCACATGCCACACAGTGTGGCCAAGAGATTCAGCAATTAATTAAAATTACCTCAAAGCAATCCTAGAAAAGGCAAAACTGGACTGAAACCTAGAAGGCAGATCTGTGATTGCCTGGAGCTGGGGGGTGACGGAGATTATTTTCTAAAGGAAATTCTGTGGAGTGGGAGGAATATTTTGAGTCCTGACTATGGGAAGGCCTTCTAGCTCTACACGGTTGCAATCTTGTTAATCTTCTGTATTTAATGTATGTCCTTCTCATCTTTTATCTAAATTTCTTGAAATTTGTCCTTAAGAAGTAATTTTAAAGTGTACCCAACATGTTAAAGAACTTAAAAAAATTGGAAATGATCAAAATACCTAACAATGCAGAAAAAAAAACAAAAGATGGTACATCTCTTTAAGGGAATATTATGAGTGCAGCCAATAAAAATCACATTTTCATACAATATTTAATGACATGCGGAAATATTCGTGACACAGTGCAAAACACAAAAGCAGTAGGGAGTACTTTATATTCATGAAACCCTAACTGCTTATATACACAATATGTGTATGAATACACGCATAGAGAACTGTGTGATTTCTTTGTTCTGAACTAGGGCACACTGCCCAGACAATGTAAAACCGACAAAGAACTTCCCAGAACCGGCACCTGAAATTGCCATCTGAACCCAGGCTGTGCAGAGCAAGCTTGATCGCTCAGCTTGCCCAGGGAGCGGGCAGTGTTGCTGCCCGACTATCTAGTTGCTATAGTTGCAGGACAAGCCCCCGCCTCAGTGCCACCCACACTGGACTCAAACGCAGCACTACAAAATACACCCTACGCTGGCACTAGACAGAGGCAAATGCTTCCGAACGAACTTGAAGGTGTGTTTCAGGGACCTGGGGCCTTGAGAACCCTAACTATCCTCCTACCAAAAGGCAGTGTCATTTCACTGGGAGGAGCAAGTGTGATTTACAGCCTCTGGAGCAAGTCACAGAAACAGAATTCAGCCTTCCTTTCTAGAGAACCAGGAACAATACTACCCACTAAGCCTGCCTCCCAGGGAAGATCCCAGCAAAAATCCAATGAGTCAAATGAATGACATTAACTGTTAATTTACAGACCACAAGTCCAGGATGAGGGAGCTTTACTTCCGTGACTTTGGGGCCATTCACAACAAGTAGCTGCTGGACTATATCTGTGATTTAATTTTATATATAAATGCATTCAAGTGCTTCTGTGTATATTGTCACCCTGCTTATTTAACTTCTATGCAGAGGACATCACGAGAAACGCTGGACTGGAGAAACACAAGCTGGAATCAAGATTGCCGGGAGAAATATCAATAACCTCAGATACGCAGATGACACCACCCTTATGGCAGAAAGTGAAGAGGAGCTTAAAATCCTCTTGATGAAAGTGAAAGAGGAGAGTGAAAAAGTTGGCTTAAAGCTCAACATTCAGAAAACGAAGATCATGGCATCTGGTCCCATCACTTCATGGGAAATAGACGGGTGAACAGTGGAAACAGTGTCAGACTTTATTTTTGGGGGCTCCAAAATCACTGCAGATGGTGATTGCAGCCATGAAATTAAAAGACGCTTACTCCTTGGAAGAAAAGTTATATCCAACCTAGATAGCATATTCAAAAGCAGAGACAGTACTTTGCCGACTAATGTCCGTCTAGTCAAGGCTATGGTTTTTCCTGTGGTCATGTATGGATGTGAGAGTTGGACTGTGAAGAAAGCTGAGTGCTGAAGAATTGATGCTTTTGAACTGTGGTGTTGGAGAAGACTCTTGAGAGTCCCTTGGACTGCAAGGAGATCCAACCAGTCGATTCTGAAGGAGATCAGCCCTGGGATTTCTTTGGAGGGAATGATGCTCAAGCTGAAACTCCAGTACTCTGGCCACCTCATGCGAAGAGTTGACTCATTGGAAAAGACTTTGATGCTGGGAGGGATTGGGGGCAGGAGGGGAAGGGGACGACCGAGGATGAGATGGCTGGATGGCATGACTGACTCGATGGATGTGAGTCTGGATGAACTCTGGGAGTTGGTGATGAACAGTGAGGCCTGGTGTGCTGTGATTCATGGGGTCGCAAAGAGCTAGACACGACTGAGCAACTGGACTGATGGGACGGAGATAGAGAATCTTTGGTCTTCAAGAGAACTGTGACCACAGCCACAGAGGTGGGCAGACTGATTTCAGGACCCCTGTCCTAAAAGCTGACACTAACAGGGATGGTAAATAGAAAGACCATGGACTATGAAGCCAGACCAACCTAAGTTTAATTTCCAGCTAAGTGTTAAATGACACAATATTTAATTTCACTGAACCACAGTTTTATCCATTTTTTTGGCCTTACCATACAGCATGTGGGATCTTTGTTCCCCAACGAGGGATTGAACCTGAGTCCCCTGCATTGGAAATTCAGTCTTGCTCACTGAACTGCCAGGGAAGTCCCTCTATCCACTGTTGAATGAGGGTGATAAGACCTCCTCCCTGAGGTTGTAAGGTGGTACAAATAAGATCAAATATGGTGTATCCCAACACTTGCTGGGATTCCCTGGTGCTTCAGTGATAAAGAATCCACCTGAGATGCAGAAGACACAGGAGACGAGGGTTCTATTTCTGGGCTGAGAAGAATCCCCTGGGGGAGGGCATGGCGGTCCTCTCCAGTGTTCTTGCCTGGAGAATCCCAGGGACAGAGCGGCCGGGTGGGCTACTGTCCACGGGGTCACAAAGAGTCGGATGTGACTAAAGCAACTGAGCAGGCAGACACAACACACATGCTCACTCTCCGTCTCGGCGCTGGCTTTGAATTCCACTTGCTACTGTTTAGTCGCTCAGTCTTGTCCAGCTCTTTGCAACGCCGTGGTCTGTAGCCCTCCAGGCTCCTCTGTCCATGGATTCTCCAGGCAAGAATAGTGGAGTGGGTGCCACTTTCTTCTTTCTGACCCAGGGATCGAACCTGAGTTCTCTGCTTGGCAGGGGGATTCCTTACCACCAAGCCCCTGGGGAAGTCCGTAAGTTCTATAAACTCTAATTAATGACACTCAGGGACAACTCTCAACACACAGGCACAGGATTGGAGATAGACATAGAGAAAGAGGTCCATTCTTCCAACTATCCAAACAAAAAACAAAACAAAGCTCTGAATCTCTTAGACAGCAAGAACTTCTAAAATTTCATAGTTAAGATGAACACAGTTGTGAAAAACACCATGATCCTATTTGCCCCGAATCAAAACTAAGGTATAATAATATATATATTTTTAAACCCATAGCAACTTTCTCCAGGGAAAAAGTTTGTGACTTACTAGTGTCTAAACTTAAAGAGGGCTTCCCCGGTGGCTCAGGGGTGAAGAATCCACCGGCCAAGAGGGAGATGCGAGTTTGATCCCGGGATCAGGAAGATCATCTGGAGAAGGAAATGGCAACCCGTTCCACTATCCTGCCTGAGAAATTCCATGGACAGAGAAGCCTGGTGGGCTACAGTCCACGGGGTCTCAGAGTCAGACCCGACTTAGCGACTAACCACCACCACGTGAAGAGCGGCTTCTATTTGAGAGAATATAGCCAGCTCTGGCCAGTGCAAAAGATTTTGTTGAACGACGGTGCAAACCAAGGTGAAACTTCTTCCCTTTCCTCGAAGCAGAGATAACTACAAATAGAACACAGTGATAATAGGCAGGCGGGGCCATTATATTCTTTTAAAAATTGGGAACAGCAGGAAGCTGATAGCTCCTGGGTGAATGTGACAGGAGCAAAAAGCACGACAGGTTCTAAATCCACCCAAGCGCGCTAGCATGCTGACGAAGTTAGCTTCTCACAAAAGAAGACGCTTTCTCACCATCTCCTCCGCCCACCAACATCTTAACCAAGGGCGACTGACTGGGGCTTCAGTCACCCCAAGGGCTGCCCGTGGGCCCCACCCCAGGGTCGCTCTGAAGCAGTATGTTTCAGGAGTACATGGTGTTCGTGTAGATAGCAAGTTCTTAATAGAATCTGGGAAGATGTTCTTTGGCAGAAAATGATTTCGTAGACATTTTTCATTGTGATGGATGTGGTATTACCGCCGCAATAAGAAATTTCAAGCTGGGTTGCAGCTTTGTCACCGGTGTTATAAATAACTCACTTGTTTATTAAAAACTGCAGAAAGCCACTGAAGAAAGGGGGGGACTCTCATTTCCTATTTACAGACTAGGTATAATTTGGTATTATTCTTAAAGGTTCAAGGCAACTTAGAGGATCTGTACTCAGTCCTTCTGAGGGGATCAGGAGATCACATTCCATGACTGCTGAGCGGGGAAGGCAGGGGCCACGCAGTGAGCAGGGAGCTGACGCCTTCTGCTGCAAATCCTGATGTGAAAGGGGGAGTCTGTACTTCCCAGAGATGGAGGGCAGAGAAACGCACTGCCGTGTGCAAGGTAAGCTGCTAATGGAATTAATGAAGAATTAATAAATTGCATATGTGAGAAGCAGCTCCGGGCCACTGATGTCATTTATTTGATCCACGCGGACATCTGTGTGCAGGGTGGCCTCTCTCTGGCTGCCCCTACGGGCGCCTGCAACCCCGCCTTGCGTGCTGTGCTGTCAGCTGGGCAGAGAAGGCCCTCATCGGGGCATAAACTCTAAACGCCCTCATCGGGGCATCTGGTGGCTGCTGGACGTTTTTAACGCCATACTATGGCCATTGCTGTCGTTTAGCTGTTTAGTCGTGTCCAGCTCTTGCAACCCTCTGGACTGTAGTCTGCCAGGCTCCTCTGTCCATGGGATATCCCAAGCAAGAATACTGGAGTGGACTGCCATTTCCTTCTCCAGGGGATCTTCCCAACCCAGAGACCGAGCCTGTGTTTGCTGCACTGGCAGATGGATTCTCTTTACCATGGAGCCACCTGGGAAGCCACATAGCCATGGCACGGAGGAGCAAAGACCCGGGAGGTCATTATACCCGTCTCTTTTTTTGGTCAAAAGCACTGACCTAGACACACAGTTCAGTTCAGTTCGGTTCAGTTGCTCAGTTGTGTCCGACTCTTTGTGACCCCACGGACTGCAGCACGCCAGGCCTCCCTGTCCATCACCAACTCCCAGAGTTTACTCAAACTCACATCCATTGAGTCGGTGATGCCATCCAACCATCTCATCCTCTGTTGTCCCCTTCTCCGCCTGCCTTAATCTTTCCCAGCATCAGGGTCTTTTCAAAGGAGTCAGTTCTTTGCATCAGGTGGCCAAAGTATTGGAGCTTCAGCTTCAGCATTAGTCCTTTACAGGACCACATGCCGAATAGACAGCCAGTGGGAAGCTGCTGGATAACAGAGGGAGCCCGGCCCAGTGCTCCGTGGTGACCCAGGGGTGCAGTGGGAGGGAGGCTCACGAGGGAGGGGTAGATGCATACTCAGCGCTGATTCAGTCTATTGTACAGCAGAAACTAACACACTGTAAAACAATTAAACTCCAATTAAAAAATAAATTAATAAAAATATAAAAATGTTTACTGGGACATAAAGAGAAGGTGCCGCCTGAGCGCAGTGCACACTGCTCCAGCCGCCCTCACAGAAGCGGGGCTCTTCGTGGTCACAGTGGTCTGACACCCATGTGGCCGAGCGGTGGAGGAGGGCGGCAGGCAGGGATGACACAGGGGCGGCCCTGCCATCTGCAACTCAGCCTCGGAAGAGTGGTTCTCAACCAAGTGACTGCTCTCCCGGGGACCTGAGGCAATGCACGGAGGCAGTCTTGATTGTCGCAACCGCTTTCCCAGAGATAGACAAGGGCTGCCGCTGTACCTCCTATGATACACAAATCCCGCTTCCTCCAAGATGCCTCGTCCAAGCACCAACAGAAGAGAGCAACCTGTCACTCCATCCCTTCATCACACTCTTTCAATTACTTCTTCATTCTTTATGGTCCCCAACACGCCACCATATACTGACTTGTTTGTTGAGTATTATCTGAACCCCTGACTCCAATGTCACCTCCACAAAGGCAGACTTTTTACTCGCTAACTGCATCCTCAGTGCTTAAAGAGGTCCAGGCACATAGTAGGTGCTTAATGAATGTGTACGGAATGAATGGAATCTGGAGGAGAGGGAGAAGGAGGAAGGAGATGGGAAGAGGATGAGAAAGAGAACGGAGCCAGGAGCAAGGAGAGACAAGCGGAGGGAAGAATGGAGGAGGAGGGGAAAGGATGGGAGAGGGACGGGGGGACCGCAGCTGAGCAGGTGCAGGGTCCTGGGGGGGTCTCAAGTCTGCCTCCTCTGACGGTAACAGGACGCATTTCCTGGCTCCTGAGAGCAGACCCTTCCCTCTGATAGGGCTCTGTCAAAAGCAGAGGCCCAAGCTTGTGTCTGACAGCTTGGTGGGTTCCGTGAGACCCCCGGCTCCCCAGTGCAGAGGAAGGAAGTGGCACCTCACTCTGCAGGAGCTGGTGATGGACAGGGAAGCCTGGTGTGCTGCGGTCCACGGGGTCACAGAGAGTCGGACACGACTGAGCACCTGAACTGAACTGAACTGAACTGCACAGGGTCTGTAACCAGGGTCCTTTGGTGCCTCTTGCCCAGCTTCTCATTTCAGCAGTGACTGGTGGCTCACTGAGAGAGTCGAATACCATCACAAATGCCTGGTTGGGTTTTAGCGATTTGCACGATTGCATTTTCTGCTTTAATAGCTGGAACACAGACATCTTAGTTAAGTTCAGGCATAAGCCTTGAATAAAATGAATCCTTTAATCAGGAAGAAAATTCCCCAGCTGAAGTAAACAAGCAGGTTTTAAACTGTGCTATACAAGTAGGGTTGTACGAGAATCTCAAAGGAGATGTTTACAGAAATACTAAATGGCTCAGACAGTAAAGCCTGCAGTGCGGGAGACCCAGGTTTGCTCCCTGGGTCAGGAAGATCCCCTGGAGAAGGAAATGGCAACCCACTCCAGCACTCTTGCCTGGAAAGTGCCATGGACTGAGGAGCCTGGTAGGAACACGACTGAGCGACTTCACTTTCACTTTCACAAGGATCCTCCTCTTTGGGACTTAGAGAGCCTCAACTCCAGTGAATGGGTGAGGTGAGGTGAGGTGAAGTCGCTCAGTCGTGTCCGGCTCTTTGCGACCCCGTGGACTGTAACCTACTAGGATTCTCCGTCCGTGGGATTCTCCAGGCAAGAATACTGGAGTGGGTTGCCATTTCCTTCTCCAGGGGATCTTCCCGACCCAGGGATCGAACCCGGGTCTCCCACACTGGAGACAGACGCTTTAACCTCTGAGCCACCAGGGAAGCCCCTGGGACTTGGAGAGCCTCAACTCCAGTGAATGGGAGCGAAGCACGAAACTAAAGAAACCCTGCATCGGAACACCTGCACCGCCGGCCATTTCACCGCGACGCTGCTCTAAAATCGCGAGGTCTGAGGTGTCAAACTGCATGATGGGAAGCATACGGTAGAACCTGTTTGGGTCAGACCCAGACCCGCAAACACGTCTGCTGTTTTCCCTCTTTGATTGGCGTTTGGTTGGTTGGTTGGTTGTCGCGTCTGTCGTTGGTTTCTCTGCCTCTTTGCTGTGGCTGAGACATTTACAATGAATCTGCGTGACAAAGAGCTTCAAGGCAGGTGAGGGTACCAGATGCTTCAGCACGGGGGAGACAGGAGGCAGTGAGCACGTGATAAGACAGGCAGAGGCCGCTCTGAGGTCCTGTGTGATGAGAACCAGCAGCTCCACCCGGGCAGACCCTGTGTCCAGAGCAGAGCGAGGGACAGTCTCAAATCAGCCCATCTCCAGGTCAACTTCGTGCTACTCAGGGTTCCCTTGGTTTTAAGAACTGAAGCCAGAGATCAAAACCCTTTTGTAAACTGCCTCTGAATAACGCAGCTAATGGCATCTTGAAGCCAAAGCTGGATCATTATAATACGAAGAAGCAGCACTAAAATTGTAGACTGTTTTTTCCCCAGGGAAAGGCTCATTTTCTATAGAGAATTTTTAGTTTGCAGGGGGC
>SJYH01007205.1:18668-28953 GCA_006408735.1 Sylvicapra grimmia
TGTGCCGAGGGGCAGGGACCCAGCCTTGCCGGATGGCCTCCCCTGGGGGTTGCCCTGCCCTGTAAACCAAGAGCGCCCGCCGACTCGCGCTCCCTGCCCAGGGGCGCGTGTCTGAGAGCCGGCAGCTCCTGCCTCTCCAAGCCCCAGCCTTGGATGGAATGGAAGCAGCCTGGGAGGCGGCCCACACGGGGATTTTTTCTTTTTTCCATGAGGGACGAGCCAGGTTGCAATCATGGCTTCCCCTCTGCCAGCGCCGGGCTGTGTCGTCTTTAGCCGTCACTGAGCGGGGCGCTGTCTTCCTGGGCAGGCCTCCGCAGAAAGTTCCAGAGACACCAATTCTGAGGCCCAGCGAGGTCCAAGTCTAGGGGCTCGCAGCCCCTCAGCAAGCGTCTGCTTGTTCTCGCCTCGTCATCAGGGAAACAGTAGGTCCTGATCAGGAGGGACGGGGCTGCTGGTCCCAGCGCCGCCCCCGGCCGATGTGACGGCGGTCAGACTCTCCAGGCCTCCGCTTGCCACTCACGCTCTCCCAGGAACCCCCAACATGGGACGGGAGGCAGAGCTCCGCTCTTCTGGACACCCACCTCACGGCATCAGTCCTGAGTGCAGGGCTTCTCAAACCTTAACGAGCCCTTACTCTAAAGGAAAGAAGCAGGAAGCCCCAAAGCCGGACTGGGTGGGCCTGTTCTGCCCGCAAGGCCGGGGGTCTCAGAGCCCATCCACTCCACCCGCCTCGCTCTGGGCCAGGGGGTTGTCGAGAATCATCGGGAATCATCCCGTGTGACTCAAGCGAAGGGTCCAAACCAATCCACCTGCCTTTCTCCCGCTCCCAAGAGCATCTTTAAGGAAAAGAAATGATGCTTGCTGCTATGGCCGGGGCTCAGGACACAGGAGACTTGCTGATCACCAGTGACGTTTGCGCAGGCCCCGGAGGCCACAGGTTTGTAGACCACCACCCTCCCCGCTGCCCCCCAGAGCTGGCCTGGGGTCGGCGCCCCGCCAAGTGGGATCTCAAGAGGAGCCCGCCACAGGGAGTGCAGAGGTGAGCCACCCTGCGGGGACCCTGGCTCACCACTTCCGTGGAGTGCTGCCTAGACCCCATTTGGCGCCTCCGCGGCAACGGGGAACCCACTCTGAGTCGGGGCGGCTCGCTCCAGTCCCAGACGGGCCGTCTGAAGGGGAGCGTGTCCTTCCAGCAGGGCAGAGCCTGTCTTCCTCACTCCCTTTCTTCTTGCATCCTACTCTGCACCCCGGGCCGCCCAGGGCGGGCCAGCCCATCCCCTGCCCAGCACTCTGTGGGCGTCGAGACACGGTGCGGTTACCTCCCTGAGGACCGCCTTCTGCCCAGGGCCAGGCTCAGCCGCTCGCCACTGAGGCGGCTTCGTCCAGGAGGGATCTCAAGCCTTGTCACCACCCGGCAGGGACGTGTCCAAGGGGAACAGCAGACACTCCCCACCACGTGTGCGGTGGCCCCCTCGGCACACGTGGAGTCCGACAGATTACGTCGGGGCTCCCGATTCAGAGTGGGACCCTGCCCTTCGGGAGCAGGCTCTCAAAGCGGGCTCCTCCGACACCCTCGCCCTGACACTCAGCCCCGGCTTCACCCCCAGACCAGTGCTGTGGCTGCTCCAGGCCCCGACGGTGGCACGCAGCACCAGCTGCAGTCCTGCAGACGGCGCCCCGCTGTCAAGCTTTGACCCTGATTGCTTCTTTTTCCTTTCCCATCTACCCCTATAACCACGTTTGGATAGGTGGACATCCCACTTACAGGTAGAGAGGAGAGACTCAGAAATTAAGAGCATGGGGTGTGGACGACCAAATAGTTCATCCCAAGAGCTCACCACACCCCCACAAAGCCCTCCTCGAACCCTCCAGAATATCAGGGGGCAATCTCAGCCCATCACCTGCCCTGCTCGGGGGAGGAAGGATGGTATAGCGGGAGCAGGCCTGGCTTCCCACCCAAGACAGAGAGCCGGTGGCCCCCCCAGCGCCCCACAGAGCCGCCTCCCCAGCTTCTTCCTTGGGCGCATCTCCTGAGATGCTGCACCCCCCAGACCCCCAGCTGCCCAGGGCCCAGTCAGCTGCTTGCTTCTTCCGCCACACTGGCCAGAGCGTGCAGGGGCTCCCAGAGCTCTGGCCAGCTGGAATGGGAGGGCAGGGACAGGGGCAGGGACCTCGCACGTTTTGAGCAGCAGCAAGCCCAGTCTTGCCCAAACACCAAGTCCCAGGTACAGATAAGGCAGCACCCGGGTCTCCCTGCATTTGCCGCAGGCCGGCACCTGGGTCTGACGTCCAGCCTTACAGGGAGGGGCCCATGGCTGGCAGCAGGGGTGTCCCAGCCTCTGGGCTGCAAGCCAGCGTCTTGGTGCAGCGGCGGCCAGCCAGGCGAGCAGACAGACATCGGCTCAAGCCCTGGCTTGACACCTACTGACCCCCTGTGTCTGTCCAGGCAACCCCAGGGCCTCCGATCCCCAGACGAGGCCCTGGAATCTGGAGTCTCCTCTGCCACAGTCCACACCGGCCTACCTTCCCCTTCTCCTCACCACCTGAGCTTTCCTGCGTTTTAACCAAGAGGAGGCTTTTCCTAACAATGCGCTAAATGCAGAAAGACGGACGAGGGAGCCGGGGGCGCTGACTGACCCCCACCCGGCTGGGCCCTTACGTGGTCCAGCTCGAGGACACCCAGCCTGCCACCGCACCCCACCGCGTCCCACGGGCCAGGAAGCCGCTTGACGAGCTCACCGCGGGCAGCTCGGGGCTACAGGCGAGGGGGCGGGCCCCGACGCCAGACGCGCGCCCGCCGGGGAGNGTGATGACCACCGTCCCGGCTGTCATTCGCCCCCTTCTCCATCAACAGCCTGCAACACACGCCACCACCTTCAGCCAGCTCATCACGGGAGCCCGTCCCAGGCTAGGACGCTAAGCAAGCGCTCTAAAAGGGAAAACAAACACCCCAGGGCCGGCAGGAGGCAGGGGCCGGGGCGGGGCGGGACGGACCCTGGCCCTGCCAGCACCTCCCACGTCTGCAGGGGGGGAAGCTAGTAGCACACACCCTTGCTCTCGGGGTGCCGCGAAGGTTTCGTGAGCCTCTGCGTGAGCGCTCAGCCTAGCACACTTGCAGCCTGGGCGGATAGCTCATGCACATGTGTGCGTGCGTGCCCAGTTGCTCCAGTCCCGTCCAGCTCTTTGTGACCCCACGGGCTCTAGCCCGCCAGGCTTCTCTGTCCATGGGACTCTCCAGGCAAGAACACTGGAGTGGGTTGCCATCCCCTCTTCCAGGGCATCTTCCCAATCCAGGAATCGAACTGGCGTCTCTGACATCTCCTGCACTGGGAGGCAGGTTCTTTACCACTAGCGCCACCTGGGAAGCCTAGGCGACCAGCTCATGTGTTTAAAAACTGACCCCAATGCAGTCAGGCTGAGCGTACAGTTTTGTAACCTCCTTTATCACCTCACCAGCTCACCCTTATTTTGCTTCATCGTTAAATTTTCTTCTGCAACATAATTTTGAACCATATTCCATTTTATAACATAAACGATCCCTTTCCTTTAAAATATCAAATTACACATCACATAAAACTCACCATCGTCACCGTTTTTAAATGTCCAGGTCAGTGGTGCTAAGTGTATTCAAACGGTCTGCAGCCGATTTTTGAAAGCTGTTCATCTTTCAAAACTGAAAAACAACTCCCTTTTTATATTTAGGCTGTTGACATTAAAAAATTCTTAAGGGACTTCCCTCGTGGCCCAGTGGTTAAGACTCCGCACTGCCAGGACAGGGGCGAGGGTTTGGTCACAGGTCACGGAATTAAGGGCTTCCTTGGTGGCTCAATAGATAAAGACTCTGCCGGAGATTCTGGCTTCAATTCCTGGGTCGGGAAGAAGCTCTGGAGAAGGACATGGCAACCCATACCAGCATCCTTGCCTGGAGAATCCCCAAGGACAGAGAAGCCTGGCAGGCTACAGTCCACGGGGTGGCAGAGTCGGACACGACGGAAGCAACTTAACGTGCATGTCGTGTAAATATCCCCACTGTGGCCCATTCCAGGTTACCGAGGTTTAACAAGGGGCTTTGCGGAGAACACCCTGTCTCAGCCTCCCAACCCCTTCCATTCCCCTCACCCCAGCGAATAGCATGGCAGGGGCAACTGAGTTCATTAAAGGAAATCCCAGAGCATATCCGTTTATTTATAGACACTTCAGTGCAGAATCTGACAGGTGAGGACCTTTGAAAAGCCTCCACTCATCTCCAAAATGCTTTCCCACAGTCGGCTTGTTCAAATCCAGATCCAGCTGTGTCTGGCCCTTTTGACTGTTGTTCCCCTTCATTCCCGCTCCCTGCAGGTTGTTTACGGAAGAAACTGGGTCATTTATCTCACAGAATTTTCCATGTACGAGAACGGGCTTGCAGTTCCTCCAGCAGCATTTCACGTGTCCCTCTGCATGGTTCTGCCCTCTAAATTGGCTTCCCACCACACCACCCTCAGGGCCCCAGGACCGCTGTTCCTCTCATCGTGATGTTGGGATGAGCCCGAGCATTCACCTGCCGTTAGCCCAGGCCTCCCCGCCAGCGCCACCTCATGCTTTGCGCAGCGGCTGGGAATCCCTGCTGGGATCTGCTGTCTCATTAGGAGTTGCAGACAGAGACGGTTCGAACCCTATCACTTCTTCTGCATGTATCAGCTCCGACTCTTCTCTACAGAATTTTCCCTATTACGTAGCCGGTAATATCAAAAGACTGTCTGCAGAGGAAAAGCATAGATGCTCAGCTTGTAAATGTTTAAATTTTCAAAATAAGTTGGCACCCCATGAGGGCTGTGGTTGTTTCACAGTACCGCCTTATTCTCACTGATTTATACACAATTGATGCGTTTCAATCCACTGCACCCGTTATTCTTTTTGACGTTTAAATGACCTCGCAGGGACCACGCGCTTGGCGTCCACGCTGGCTCCAGTGTTGTTTTGATGGCGGTGGTTTAGTTGCTGAGTCGTGTTTGACTCTTTTGCGACCCCATGGACTGTAGCCTGCCAGGCTCCTCTGTCCATGGAATTCTCTAGGCAAGAATTCTAGAGTGGGTTGCCGTTTCCTTCTCCATGGGTTCTTCCCCACTCAGGCATCAAACCTGGGTCTCCTGCATTGTAGGCAGATTCTTTACCGGCTGAGCCAGCAGGAAAGCCCCAGAGTTAGTTTAACGGGACCCCGCTAATCCTTCATGGCATGTTGCTTTTAGGCATAAGAGGTCCCGGTTCTTCTGGCTGCAGTCCTGGGATGCTCGGCTCTCTTGCTGGGGCAAGTGCTTCTAGAGACCACAGTCTGGACCCTAGAGGTGCTGGTTGCTTCTGGCTTTGCAATGGTTCTGGGCTTTTCCAGTGGCCAGATCTAGGAAAGGCTTTCTTTTTTTTAAGGGAGAGAGAAATGAACATGAGTTTATACTGATATTTCCACTTAAAATTAGACATGAAAGGGGTTTTTCCATGTTAAAATGTGATGTCTATGTGACTTTTACAGTGCAAATTTTATTTCCTCATAACATACACTCCATACTTACGTGCTTTTTCCCATTTAAAAGTATCCTTACCAATGTTTTTATTAACAAGCTTACTGAACGGAATCTGATATTTGTTATTCTTTGTGTTTTTGTCCCCTTAGGGATGTGAAGTAAAAAGACTGTTTCAAAGTCACTTGAAATAATTCTTAGTATGCTTTTTTCCTCACCACCTCAATATTTAGGTTCAGTTCAATTAGTTTACTGTCTTAAAAAAATACACTGATTTAGCTTAGCTTTTTTTTTTTTTTTAAAGGCGGTTTTAGTATTTTAAAGTCTTTACTGGATTTGTTACAACATTGCTCCTTTTTTTTCGGTTTTTCGGCTGTGAGGCACGTGGGGTCTTAGCTCTCCGGCCAGGGGTGGAACTCGAATCCCCTGCCTGGAAAGTGGAAGTGTCAGCCACTCAGTTGTCTCCGACACTTTGCAGCCCGCCAGGCTCCTCCGTCCACGGGACTCTCCAGGCAAGAACGCTGGAGTGGGTTGCCATTCCCTCTCCAGGGGATCTTCCCGACCCAGAGGTCAAACCTGGGTCTCCTGCATTGCAGGTGGGTTCATCGCCATCTGAGCCACCAGGGAAGCCCCCACCTGCCTTGGAAGGTGAAGTAATTAACCACTGAACCTCCAGGGAGTCGCCAGTTTGCTTTTTTCACTGTAGAAAACATTTGGTTCCAAAGTCAAAAGCATAGAACCAGGTGCATTCAGAGAGGTCCTGCTTCCTGCCTGCTCTGTGCAGAACTGACAGTTTCACTGAGTTCTGGGTTTGCTCTTCTGTGGCTTCTTTCCAAAAGGTGAGGTGAAGTCGCTCAGTCGTGTCCGACTCTTTGCGACCCCATGGACTGTAACCTACTAGGCTTCTCCGTCCGTGGGATTCTCCAGGCAAGAATACTGGAGTGGATTGCCATTTCCTTCTCCAGGGGATCTTCCCGACCCAGGGATCGAACCCAGGTCTCCTGCATTGGAGGCAGATGCTTTAACCTCTGAGCCACCAGGGAAGCCACTCTTTCCAGATTTCCGTCCCCCTCCTAAGTGAAAGTGACATTCTGTCTGCACCCTTCGCACCTTCGCTGGTTAAGGGGACGTCTCTCCCCAGGTGCCCCAGGTTCTTCTAGACGAGAGACTGTCTGTGGGAATCCCCGGCACAGGCCCCACCGCGGGGAGGGGCCCCGCTCGCTCAGCCAGGCCCCGCAGGCCAGGAGCTGCATTATTCCCAGGTTCCAGGAACATGCAGTGAAGAGTTTTGTGGTGTGCACGTTTCTAAAGTTGCTGATAAGCCTTGCCAAAGACTTGCTGGAATTTGGGCTCATTTTCCTTCTTCCAGGAATGTGCGAGAACTGACAGGCGGGGCTTTTGTCGGGAGACTCGGGGTCTGGCGGGCGGAGGGTCAGGGGTGAGGGGACCTGAGCCCCGCGTGGGGAGGCTGGAGGCTCAGCAGTTTCCCGCAGGCTCGTCTGCAGGGTCAGGGAGCCTGGCGGGGAGCAGCTGGGCAGGGGCGCCGCGGACCCCAGGCCACAGACGGAGGAGGATGTGGATGTGTCCGTGGGCTCGGGCCCAGCCAGCGCTGTGTGTCAGAGGCCACGTGGGCAGGGGACCCCAGACCCCTAGCAGACAGACAGAGGGACGGAAAGGCAGATCCAGACAGGCCCGGAGCAGCAAGACAGCAAGGCCCAGACCGAGAGACGGCTCCAGGTTCAGACAGACAAGTGCAGACAGGCAGGTCCCGACAGCTGGGCCCACGGGGCCCGGTCAGGAAGACGCGGTGCAGGCCACACAGACGGAGCAGAAGCCCCAGGGACCCCTGCATTCCTGGGCGCCCTGCCGGGCAGCTCCGACCTCCCTCGGCCCCCAGGGTGGCCGAGGCCAGCTGGCCCACCAGCCCTGCCAAGGGTGCAGGCCAAACGCCGACCGAGGCCTGATCCAGGGAGCTGGGTGTGCAGAGGCGGCGGCCAGCAGGGACAGGGCCAGGGGCCAGGCCTGTCGTCCACGTGCGCTGCACGCCCTTCACGGCGGTG
Organism: Sylvicapra grimmia; assembly: GCA_006408735.1. Classification (NCBI taxonomy): domain Eukaryota; kingdom Metazoa; phylum Chordata; class Mammalia; order Artiodactyla; family Bovidae; genus Sylvicapra; species Sylvicapra grimmia. Next base: position 26,224 of record SJYH01007205.1, read on the forward strand.
AGGCAAAGCGAAGCGGGCAGCTGCCGGCGAAGCGCCGGGCTCCACGTGCCCACACACTGCCCTCTGGGGACCCACAGGGCACGGCTCATCTCAGCCTGACCCTGGGGTGGCCAGAGAGTGGGCAGTGGAAGGGGCCTCAACGGCCCTCCCTGGCCTCCCGGGGGGCCATGGGGGGGGCAGCGCAGGCACTGGGACTCCGAATTTGCAGATGAAGAGGCTGAGGTTCAGAGCTGGCCAAAGTCAGTCCCGCTGGCTGAGCCAAAGCCCCGCCCCATCAGTTCACACATGCGGCGCACACGTGTTGTTTCCAGTTAACGGGCCCATCACAGCTGAAGGCCACGGGGGACCCACTGCCTGCCGCAGGGAACCCAGGGTCTTCCGGGACCAGAGGGTCCCACAGCCTCGTGCCCACTGCTGCTGCCCCTCTGGACACCGCTTGCCAGGCACGGGGTGGAAAGGACTGCCCACACCCCAGCTGGGCCAGCCCTCCTCTCTCTCCCAGGAAACGGGACCGGGGCCTGGAGACTGGCCAGTCCTACACTCTTGGCACTGGGTGGGGACACAGGTGCCCAGGCTGCGGCAGGGCGGCCTGAGCGTGGAGCCAGAGGAGCCGGTGTGCGGGAAGACGGGGCGGAGAGCCGGCTGAGGGCCCGGTGTACAGGGTCCTGACCCTCCCTGGGGTCCACGGGTGACTCGCTGTGAATATGCCGCCTTGCCTGCGTCTCTGCTGCTTGCATCCCAGAAAGCTCGTCACGGTCGTGCCTCATGGACAAGGGGCCTCACCGGGCGGGAGAGAGGTCTGTGAGGCAGGACGGGAGTGAAGCCAGAGCCCGTCCTGGCATATAAGCTGCTCCCTGCGTGGCCCCATCTCCTGCCAGTTGCAAGGACAGAGCTCCAAATGCCCCTTTCCTCTGGGCCTCAGTCTCCTCCTCTGCAGAATGGGAGCACACGGAGGATTCCACCAGATGGCAGGTGTGCTGTGCTCAGACGCACCTCCCCTCCACATCGAAACCTTCCATCGGGTTCCCAAGGGTGTGGCCACACAGCCCCCTCCCAGGTCTGAGACACAGATGGCCCCTCGGTCTTCCTGGCTCTGGGTGGGGGGCCCCCAGCGGCGGGCAGCCTGGTGGCATGATGGGAGGGTGCTGGCACAGGCCAGGCGCCCAGGGCTGTCAGCAGCCGCAGCTCTGACACCCCCACCCCGTCTAGCTGGAGCACCTCAGCCTCACTCTGCAGACACGGGCAGGCCGAGGAGCAGCAATGCCCGAGCTGGGCGCTGGTCCCAGGACCAGGCCCGGCAGCAGGTGCCCACACGCACCCCTGGCAGCTTCACTTAGGCCCCAGCCTGACATCAGCCCCTGAGAGTGATGTGGCTTCCTCGCCCCCACCCTCCAGCTGCCCTTCTGCCCTCACCTGGCCCCACCCCAAGGTGCTCTTCCCTCTGCCTCTGCAGGCTTTGCCCTGCCATCACTGCCCCAAACACGCCTCCTCCTCCAGGAAGCCTTCCTGGACTTCTGAAAGCAGCTCACAGAACCTCGGAGTGCCAGTGCTGCAAGGACCATGCCCCACACCTCCGCTTAACGGGTGCGGTAGGAGGAGAATGAGGCCAGCGCAGGGGTAGTGACGGGGTGGGGGGGGCACACTCGTGGCCTCACTCAGCAAGTCAGCGGAAGAAGGGCAGCCGGAGGCCCTTCCCCCAGGCCCAGGCCTTGCTGAGCTGTGGCTCTCCCGCTCTCCTTCCTGTGCCGGGGACTCTCCCAGCGGGACACCGAGCAGCCTGAGGGGCCCTCGCCCTGCCCACGAGGGCGGGCGGCCAGGTTGGGGAGCACCCTGCCGTATGCTCACTGGGAACCTGGGTCACAGGCCGCCCTCTGGGCCTCGGAGTCCTCCGTAGTCTCCTCTGTAGTATGGGTACAGAAGGAGGTAGACAGCCGACTCCGGTCAGCTCTGGACTTCAAGAATCTAGGTGTGTGTCCTTAACCAGCCCTGCCTGTGAGGAGTCCAGATAACTGAGTCGCACGACAGTTTCAGGACCATGAACGTGAAAATCTGGAGCTGCTGATTCAAGCAGTACCTCGGGATGCGAGCCCCTGCAGGGCTGTTTGCTTGACACACTTGCCTGGGAGCTCAGAGGGAAACTGGGCTGACCCGGCGTCCCCCTGACACTTGCGCCCTGCGAATGGCTGAGTGCCCCAGAGACCAGCAGACAGCTTTGGGGCTCAGGGGGTGCTATTGTGTCGGGGAACCATGGGGGCTTCCTGGAGGAGGAGGCTTCTGAGCTATCCCGGGAGGATGGCTATCTGATGGGCCGCCGCCAAGACGATTTGGCCAGGATTGCGCTGAATTGTTAATCTGCCCCCTGGGACCATAAACGGTTTTAAAGCTTTATAAACGGCTTTGCTTCCCGGTCCCGTCCCGGCTTTTACAGAGACAAGCTGAGGGGGGGCGCCCTCTGGGCACCCCCAGCCCCGGAGTCTGTGGAGGGAGGCTAGGCGGGCCACAGCCCCCTCCCCAGAGCCCGTCTCCGGGGAGCAGCCGCTGTGCGGGCTCTGGTTGTCTCCTGCGGGCGTGACGAGAGTGGAGGTGGGAGCAGGAAACGCCTGGCGGCAGAGCCAGACGCCCCCACCTGCCTCCTGCCGGCCCCAGAGCCCCTCCTCTGGCAGAAGACCCCCACGTGGCCGCCATCTGGACCACATGGCCCGCCCTCTTTCAGACCCTCCGATTCTTCTC
>SJYH01007205.1:42151-57632 GCA_006408735.1 Sylvicapra grimmia
GAAGCACCAGCATCCCTGTGGGCTCGGAAGACAGCATGCCATCCTCCCCACAGGTGGGCACTGAGGACCAGGGACCAGGGCCACCCAGGAGACCACAGTCAGTGAGATGAAGGCCTGGGCTGCTGGCGCACTTGTGAACTCCCGCCTGGCACACCTGGGGCGGCCCTGGAGTTCCCACCCCCGCCGGAGACCACCCAGAGTAGACGGAGGGGCCAGGGCCAGCCCCTCCTGCTGAACCCAGGCCGGGCCCCCTGCCCTGGAGCTGTGGGTGTGTGGGGGTGGGGCAGGCACATGTGTGTGTGTTTGCATCTGTGTGTGCACGTGTGTATCTGTATGTGTAAGCCACACACGTGTGCGCATGTTTCGTGTGCACATCTGTGTGGGCCTGTGTGTCTGCGTGTGTGCAGTGCTAATGGCGATTAAAGAGCGGATGAGCAGAGGCAAAGGTAAATCAAGCCACCGGCTCTTTCCTAAGACACGGGCAGGACCGTCCAGCACTGGGGGCGGCGGCGCCACCACTCTCTCTGGATACACCCGGTAAGTTCAGGGGACCTGGCACCTGCCACGGAAAGCCCCGTGCACCCCGGCCTCGTCTCTGACCAGGGCAGCTCATTTAAGTCAGGCTCAGCGTCTGCCTTGTGGCTTCAGGGAGGGTCTGCAGTGGGTTAGGGAAGAGGAAGCCGGGGGCAGAGGGTGAAGGGTGGGTGGGCAGCCAGGGGACCCGTGGAGCGGGTGCAAAGAGGCTGTTCCGAGGTGGTGGCATCAGAGACTCCCGGGACCCAAGCACCCATGTCTTGCAGTCTTAGAAAATCAGAATGTCTGAGCCACAGATGTCTGGAAACGGAATCCTCCCAGTCTCCTCCTAGGTTCAGAAGGGCCTTTGGACGTTACCAGGCCTAATCACCTGCTTCGTGAACAGTAAGGGAACTTTTCTCCTCTTGAAATCACAGCTCATCCAAGGTGGTCAACCCGAGAGGCTGGATCTCCAATTCTCCCTAGGCGGGCAGAGGAGGGCAGTACCACCTCTGACGCTCAGTCAAATGCTACGCTTTCTGCTCCTCCTTGGAGTCACTGCTGGTTCTCTCCAAGTACAAGCCAGGAGGGCCCCTGAAGAAGGCCCCCTCAGCCTGTGCACCCCCACCCTGGGGACAGAGGCCTCAAAGGGCAGCAGTCAGCCCCTGGCCCATCCTCTTCCCATGCCCACTCACATGCCTCTTCATTCGTCTGAGGGTTTATGAGGCTCCACTGCCCACCGGGCTTGCTGGCACCAGGGCTGCAAACTTGCCGCGAGCCCTCGGCCACCACGGCCAACTCAGCAACCCCCTTTGCCACCTCTGGGGGCCACTCAGCTGCCCTGGGCAGTCTTCCCTGGCCCAGGCACCAGCGAAGACTCTGTTCGAAGTGATCTGTTTACATCCATTTTCTCTTAAAAAAAAAAAAATTGGGCTCAGCCATTTTTAAGTGAGCGTAGGCGTGTTGTTGAAAGGGCCCGTCTTGCAGATTAAGTGATTTTTTTTTTTCAAAACCGGGAGTCGCTGTCAGTGAAGAGTGGCATTAACCCCCAAGGCCTGGCCAGGAGCCGAGGCCCCATCTAGGGAGGCCACGAGTTTGGAGCCGTCAAGCAGCACCTCGTCTGACGATGACGTTTCCACGGCTGGAGGGCGGTGGGCGCTTTTTGGAACCGACTCTGCTGCCGGCCGGACGCCGGGTGCAGGCCGACCTCCCGTCTCTGGGGCGCTCTGAAGCCTTGCTCCCCCGAACAGGCTTGGATGATGGTGCTTCTGACTCGAGGTGTCGGGGGGAGGGGGTGGTCCTCAGTCCAGGGGAAGTGGGCAGAGGTCAGTGCTCCCTCCTTGTTCCCAGCAGATGCAGATGACCTTGACCTTGAGAATGGCACAGAAACATCCAGCTACTCGACAAAACCTGTAAGTGCCCCTACTCAGGTGCCAGCTCTGGGCTCCCTGATGAGCCAGACCGACAGGTGCCCTCCTTGACGGGCTCCTGGGCCGTAGATGGAAGGAGGCCAGGGGGCACAAGCCACAGAGCCGGGTGCTGACTGGCCGAGAGCCTGTCCTGGGCCCGCCCTCCTCGGGAGGTGGCGTGAGGTCAGGGCTGCTTCCCTGACAGGCAGACCTATGCCAACCATCAGGGATCTTTCAGGCAGGGAGGCGAGGAGCCAGGAGGACCCCCTAGGGATGAGGGTCTCGAATGTTCCAGAATGGAAGTAAGTGCAGCAGGGGAGGTCCGTGATGAGGCTGGAGAGTGGGGGCTGGCAGGGTCGGTCCCCTGCAGGGCCCCTGGCCTGTTCCAGGCGTCTGGGAGCTGGCCTCAGCAAGGACGGCTTTCAAGGTGGCGAAGTGGTAAAGAATCTGCCTGCCAATGCCGGAGACACAGGAGACACGATTTCAATCCCTGGGTCGGGAAGATCCCCTGGAGAAGGAAGTGGCAACCCAATCCAGTATTCTTGCCTGGAGAATCCCACGGACAGAGGAGCCTGGTGGGGGCTCCAGTCCCGGGGGTCACAAACAGTCAGAGATGAGTGAACACAAGCAGGAGTGCCACCCACACGCGACCACAGGAAGCCTGGACTCCAGCTCGAGGGCCCCCACAGCCCGAGGCCCCAGAACCCAGCACCAGGCTGCAGCTGGCACGCTCCCGTGGCGTGCGGGGTCTCAGGTGGGTGACGACGAACCCTCCCTGTGAGAGCGGACGACCGCCCCTGTGTGTACGGACCAGAGACGTTCAGTCACACAGCTGAGGTCACCAGCAGGAGGAGCGCGGGCCGGGTCCCGAGCCCCGGGCCTGTTCCGAGCTTCCCGCTGCATCTGCCGCCCTGCCGGTCCCCGTCCACCCCCACCCCACGCCCGCCTCCGTGCTTCCCCTTCCCTCATCCTGGCGTCTAAACGCACCGACGCGGCGGGCAGACGGCAGCACCCAGCCCCAGCCCAGCGGTGGTGGGGTGTCGGTCACTCAGTCGCATCCGCTCCGTCCCCGTGGACAATGTAGCCGCCCAGGCTCCTCCATCCATGGGACTCTCCAGGTAAGAACGCCGGAGGGGGTGGCCATTCCCTCCTCCAGGGGATCTTCCTGACCCAGGGGTCGAACCCGGGTCTCCTGCCTAGCAGGCAGGTTCTTTACCGTCTGAAACACCAGGGAAGCCCAAGCTGCCGTGGAAGTGATTATTCACGACACAGTGTCGCAAAACTAAATATTCTGGGGGAAGAGAAATCTGTTAGGGGGAACTCTCTCGTGCGGGAAGTTCCATGAGATACAATTAAAGTTGACTATGGTTTTCATTTTGTAAACAGGTTTGCACTGAGCCAGGAGCCTTCTGCATAATGAGTGCTTTAGCCAAACAAACCCTAAACACACGTAAATACCAGACACTCACAACGTGGCAAAAGAGCTGCCGTTGTTGTTGAAACGGCCTCTTTTCACCGTCTTCCTTCAAACCAGGACTGGGTCATCGCATCTTGGTGTCGGCCCTCTCAAAGCCATGGTTGGTTTTGCGGTGTTTCGGGGGGATCCCCCGGCAGGAAAAGACACGTGGTTTCTGGATCCACACGGGGGTGCTTCTCTAAGCCAGCGGCTCTGCTGGGCTCTGGAAGCGGTGGCTGGTGCAGGGGGAGGGCCCCCTGCGGAGAAAGGATCCAGGGGTCGCCTTTGAACTGGAGAAGTAAGCATTTTAATTTTGTCTGAGAGAGTCCCTGAATGGACAGGATGTGGGCACATTTGCCAAAGCCAAGTAGAAGAACTTGGAAAACAGGATGTAAATACGACCTTTCCACCTGCAAGGTGAGGCCCGGGACAGCCTTCTGGCTAAACTAGCGAGGCTTCCCGGCCACCCTGCTCCTCCGCTGGGCCAAACACCCCCCCAGGGTCCCCGCTACAGCCCCAGGCTTTCCTGCCTCCTCCCACGCCTGGCAAAACAACAGGCGCAGACACGAGGGGTGCGTCGGCAGCAACTGCAAGCCCCGCTGCCACAGCCGGGCCGGGGCGGGGCTCTGCAGTGGGCCCTTCATCTACTGCAGCAGAATGCCCTCAGCACAGGTGCAGGGTGTGTGTGTGTGTGTGTGTGTGTGTGTGTGTGTGCGCGCGCACCTTTTCAAGCCCAGCAGAGGGACCAGAGGATGAGAGAGGAGGCCGTGGGGGGGAACCAGCTTCAATCACAGCACACTCTTGAGGGCTTCGAGCCAGGGAGACCCCCAGGAAGGAGCCCAGGTGGTTCTCAAGGGGAGCAGAGAGGTCAGGAAACCCAGAGCATCTTCAGTGAGTCTCCCGTTACCAGCCAAAACCAACGGATGTGCCCCCACATCCCAGGGATGGCAGAAACGCACCATCTCTCCAGCGTGCGTGCTCCTGTCCATTCCATGCTCATCTCTCAGGGCTTAGCTCGAATTCCACCTCCAGGAAGCCTTCCCTGACTGCCCCAGCTCTCAGGGTGCCTTCCTCTGAACCCAGGCAGCGCACGCCCAGGTTACGATCCACCGGGAACTGCCCTTGCCCTGTCGGACATTCAGTGCATGCACATCCCTCCCCCAGAGCCCTGCCTCCCTCCCGCCCCAAGCCACTCCCTGTGGGCATTACTGAACCAATCTGCACAAACTATACAACAGAGACAAAGCCCTGCTAACTAACAGGCGCCCAGGCAACTCGACGAGAGAACGGGGTACTGGAGTGGGAAGATGATCCGGAGCAGCCGATAAAAGGACAAGGCGGGCAGAAGAGCCCCCGGCGACGCCCAGTGTGGCTGCAGCGACGCTGAGGGCCAAGCTCGGGGGTTTGGGCTGCAGCGGGAACTGCGCCTTTACGTTGTCACTAAGCTGGATGGCTTGATTTTTTTTTTAACAGCAGGCGTGCATTTATTCTATTTAAAAAACTCTTTAATGTAGATTACAACGAATATATGTTCATTAATAACGTGAGGAGCATAAGGTAGACGGTCACCTACAAGAGCTTTGAGCAGGCACAGCCCCTTTTCTGTTCTGGTGTGGAGTATGTTTTCCACAACAGCGTGTCTCAAACTTCGCTGAGCACCAGAGTTCTACAGCAGGTCTGGAGGGGGCCTGAAGGCCTGACTTCCCAACCCCCAACCAGCCCCTGGGGATGCTGCTGCCGCCGGTCTGCGGAGGACCACTGCTCCGGCTGATGCTCGGACGGTGGCTATTTCGTTGCTTAGCTACTAGGTCTTCCTAGAGAAGGGATCTTCCCAAGCCAGGGCTCGAACCTGCGTCTCCTGCGTCTCCGGCTTAGCAGCTGGGCTCCTCACCTCTGAGCCACCCGGGAAGCCCATGCTTGTGGATGGTATGTGCAGCTAAATACAGCAAACAGTGGCAATGACAGTCACAGAAAGAAGAGTTTTCCAGGGACCCAGGGCCTGCACAGAGGCCCAGCTGCCAGACAGAACCGACCTGGGAGTGCCCCAGGGGCCACCCCGCCGTTACTGCTGCCTGCAGAGACCGTGCACCTGGCCAGGCAGAATCAAGACGCGGGTGGCAGTCAAGGAGCCGTGTGGTCCCAGTGTGGGGTCTGCCCGCTTCTCAGCCACGAGGCCAGCCTCTGGCCAAGCCCTGACGTGACCACCAGCAGCAGCTGCCCCGGGGTAGAGCTGGCTGGGAAGAGAGGTTCTTGCTAGCGCGCAGCAGTGTATGGACTCGACGTTACTATTGCCATTTTGTGAATGAAGAGCCTGGGGTCCAGAGAGGCTAAGCAACTTCACTGAGGACACACAGCTTGGACACAAACACAGTCCCAGTCGGCCCCGAAGGCTGCGCTCGTGCTTACTGGGCCCCCCTGCCCACCTGTCCTCAGTGGCTGGGGGACGTGGCAGGCCAGGCTGCAGCTCCGAGAGCCTGGCTTGAGCTGGGGCCACTGCCCAGGCCCCTGGTCAGCCCCACTTGGGTCTCCGGGCTGGTCCAGCCCTCTCTCACCTCTGCCATCTGGGGAAGTTGAGCCCGGCACCTGCCTGCCTCTCACTCTCCTGGCCCAGGCTTCTACTGCTTTCCTCTGGCTGAATGCCGCGATCTCCTCCCAAGCCTCCCTGCCTCCAGCCTCACCCCCTCCTGGGAATCCTCCACACTGTAGCCTCACCCTCTCCTGGGAATCCTCCACACTGCAGCCTCACCCTCTCCTGGGTCCCCTCCAGCCTCATCTTCTCCTGGGTCCCCTCCAGCCTCACCCTCTCCTGGGTCCCCTCCAGCCTCACCCTCTCCTGGGAATCCTGCACACTGCAGCCTCACCCCCTCCTGGGTCCCCTCCAGCCTCACCCTCTCCTGGGTCCCCTCCAGCCTTACCCTCTCCTGGGTCCCCTCCAGCCTTACCCTCTCCTGGGTCCCCTCCAGCCTCACCCTCTCCTGGGTCCCCTCCAGCCTTACCCTCTCCTGGGTCCCCTCCAGCCTCACCCTCTCCTGGGTCCCCTCCAGCCTCACTCTCTCCTGGGAATCCTCCACACTGCACCCTGAGAGCCAGACCTGCCTGGGGTCCTCCCAAGGCTCTTCCCACCTGTGGTTCCTGGAGGCCTCGGAGAAAGCCCACCCACAGAGCTGGGCTCACAAGCCTTGCTTGATCTGACCCCTACCTGCTCCCCACTTCCAACCCCAGGGCTCTCACCAGGACTGTTTATTTAATCCTCCAAGGCCCGCAGGGAATTTGGGGCCACAGTCCCCACTTCACAACCGGGACGCAGCAGCGCTGGGCCTGGAACCCACACCTTGGCCTGAGTTCGGGGCTCTTGCTCACCCTCTGCCCAGGGCAGGCTGGCCTGTTCACCCGGGTTTCCTCCTGCAGTCCCTCCACCCACCCCCCCAACCCTCGGACAGCCCCAGGAAGCGGGTGGGGGAGCTTCACCACTGTGAGCCTCTGCGGGGACGGGACCTGATTCCAAAAGGAACAAAGAGCTTTGCAAAGACAAACAGGCGCAAGCTGGGCACCCAGGAGCCTCTCTGCTACACAGTGCAAGGCGAGAACCTGGCAAACCGAAGATGCTGGGCTTGTCAAATCCCCTCTGGAGCAAATCCAAAGGGGCTGACACACCACAAAGAGAGCCAGAGCCGAGGAGGCAGCAGAGCCAGGCGGAGAAGCCCAGCCGCGTGGACTCGGCTCCGGGCACCGGTGACGCGGCCGGGGCTCTCAGTTGCCCACCATGTGCCGGGGTGGGGGCGGAGGCAGGAGCAGCCCCTTTCTTGCACATGAGGAGGCTGAGTGATGCCCAGAGCAGCCTGGGGTCCACTCTCTGCCACGGGAACTGCCTCTTCCCTGATGCACAGACGTGGACCTGCTGCTCCGGGGAGAGGGGCAGGCTGGGGCTGCCGTGGAGGACCAGACAAGGGCCGGCTGCCACTCTGCCTCGCCTCCTGCCCGGCAAGCCTCGAGTCAGAGATGATTTACTGAGAGGTAATGAATCTCTCCCGCAGCCCCGTCTGCCCCCTCTCCCGCTGTAATCACTCCCCTGGGCGCCCACTGCCATCGCTCCCTAGAGCCAGCCTGCGTGGCCGGAGCCCAGAGGCTTGTCTGCGGGAATGGGTCCCAGGGCTCCGTAGCCTCCCGGCCGGACACACTACCTGGCTCGCCCAGAATCAGCTCCAGGAGTCGGCGACTTTGAACCAGCCCCCAGACACTCAAGACTGGGGTCCTCACTTGAGAGGGAAGTGGCGTTGGTGGGATTGGCCCCAGGCCAGCCCTAAAATTTCAAAACCCCGCGGAACTCCTCTAAGGCTGACTCCTCCCAGCCTTACCTGCTCCATTCGGGGCCGCGATGAACAGACTTGCAATGGCCCACGGGGGACGTGACGTGATTCACCCCATCGTTTCACAGATGGGAAACCAAGGTCTGGAGAGAGAGTGACTTGTCCAAGGTCACCCAGAAAGGTGGACAGAACTGGGCAGAGAAGCCCGCCTCCTCCAGCTGCGGCTGCCTTTCCCCGCCCAGCACCCTCATTCACGTTGGACTGTCGTGCTGGCGTGTCGAGGTGTCTGGGGGCTCAAAGCCTTGGAGGCTGGATGGGAGCTCTGGGGTGGGCATGCGCTCCCCTCCCCATGCTAGAGAGGCAAAGATGGAACAGCGGCAGCCCTTCTGTGGGCAAGAGCCTGGAGCAGAGCATCCGCTCGCTCCAGGAAGGCCGGCAGGGCTCCCCGGCACTCCCCACCCCTACTCCTGTGCATCCTGGGAGCTCCAAGGCTGGGAGAGTCTCGAGGTCCTTTTCAGACCCCAAACCCTTCAGGAAACTATTTCCAAGCTTTCCCAGTGAATCCCTGGGATCCAGCCCCTTTGGAAATGCAGTCCATGGGGAGACGGGAGCTCAGCAGGGTCCAGGGCACGGGGATTTCTCTGTCTTTTCACCCGGTTCTCCAGGTGCCTAGCCAGCCGCTACCACATAAAAGAGCGAATGAAGAAAACCCCACACTGCCTGAGCCCTGGCTTCAGGAGCAAGACGGATTTTTCAGAAGCCCCTACCACACAAGCTCTTTAGAAAGCTAGCGGTCAGCATGCAAGGGGTTAAACAAACTCTCTGCACAGGAGGCACTCACACCCACCTGCTTAGATAAGAAGAGCCCTGGTCACCGAGACCCAATGCCTCCCGAGGAGGAGGAGGAGGGTGGGAAGATGGGCACGTGCGTTTTCCTGGCAAGCCCGAACTTTGGGGGTTGGAAGTTCTCATTGCTGCTGGAAGCCCCCCTGCAAAAGCTTGGCCTGGCCTGGTTGGAGAGCGTCGGGGGTCCCTCCTTGTCTCCCATGCCAGCTTCTTGGGGGCATGCGAGGGGGCATGCTGGGGCAACGGCCTCCAGGATGCTCCCTCATTTTCCAGATGGGTCCTTGAACTTGACCCTCAAGATCCTAGTCTCAGAGCTGCAGGGGGCAACCCACTGGCAGGATTCCTCATGCCCACGTGGCCCTTGGCCTTGGGAGTATGGGACGTGGAGTGAGTTGAAATGGCAGAGCTGGGAGGGTGGACAGGATTTTTGGTGTTTGCAGAGTCTTTCCATCCCCGACTGGAAAAACCCAAACACCAGACTGGTGCTCCCCTCCCCCACTTCAGCTGAAATTTCGGACAGACAAAGGTGGGAGTGAGGTGGGAAGCAGGCTGGTGTGTATGAGGCCAGCTCTACCCCTTACTGGCTGCGTGACCTTGGGGAAGTGGCTGAACTTCCCTGGGCCTCGGTTTCCTCATCTGTCAAGGAGGGCCAATGTCCCTCTTCTCCTGGGTGTTGAGCACCTTGAACGGGTGACACCGCAGGGCTGGCCCCAGCAGGGTGTCTCGCAGGAGGCGGATCTTGGTAAAGAAAGGGCTCAGCCCCTGGCGGCAGAGAACAGGGGCCAGGCTTCCTCTGGGAAAGTTTCTCTCTCCAGCATCCCTCATCCCCCCGCCGGGAGGGAGACGAGGCATCCCTTGGCACGGTTGGGTGCCCCCGCCTGCTCCTCAGGCCCTCGCTGCCCACCTCCGGTTCTGTCCACAGCCTCCCCGACAGGCGCGTACTTTGAGGGCAGCTAGGGATAGGACGGGTGTCAGCGGCCCCGCAGCTGCCCGGGACAGGAGCCTGGCGCAAGCAGCCCGGGGCAGGCTGCGGTGGGTGCTCCAGACCAAGTAGGCACTGCGCCTGGGCTTCCCCGCCTGCTTCCTCTGCCCACGCGCCCCGTGACCCGCGTGCCCGCTCGGCCCTTACCTTGAACCATGGGAACGGCGCGGCCCCGGCTGGCCGAGGACTTGGGCGCACGTGACGGGGCGGTCCGGCGTCCGTCCCAGGCCAGGCGCAGCTAGTAGCGGCCGCTCATGCCCAGGCCACGGCTGCGGCGCCTGCTGGGGCCGGGCGGGCGAGGCGGGCGCGGGAGAGGCCCCGGAGGACCGCGGCAGGCGGCTGCGTGCCCAGGCGGCAGCCCCTCGCCAGCGCCGGCTGCGCCGCGGCTCCGGACGCCAGGCTGGCTCCCGGCGAGCTGCACGCGCGCTGCTCCGGNGCTGCAGGGGGCAACCCACTGGCAGGATTCCTCATGCCCACGTGGCCCTTGGCCTTGGGAGTATGGGACGTGGAGTGAGTTGAAATGGCAGAGCTGGGAGGGTGGACAGGATTTTTGGTGTTTGCAGAGTCGACTGGAAAAACCCAAACACCAGACTGGTGCTCCCCTCCCCCACTTCAGCTGAAATTTCGGACAGACAAAGGTGGGAGTGAGGTGGGAAGCAGGCTGGTGTGTATGAGGCCAGCTCTACCCCTTACTGGCTGCGTGACCTTGGGGAAGTGGCTGAACTTCCCTGGGCCTCGGTTTCCTCATCTGTCAAGGAGGGCCAATGTCCCTCTTCTCCTGGGTGTTGAGCACCTTGAACGGGTGACACCGCAGGGCTGGCCCCAGCAGGGTGTCTCGCAGGAGGCGGATCTTGGTAAAGAAAGGGCTCAGCCCCTGGCGGCAGAGAACAGGGGCCAGGCTTCCTCTGGGAAAGTTTCTCTCTCCAGCATCCCTCATCCCCCCGCCGGGAGGGAGACGAGGCATCCCTTGGCACGGTTGGGTGCCCCCGCCTGCTCCTCAGGCCCTCGCTGCCCACCTCCGGTTCTGTCCACAGCCTCCCCGACAGGCGCGTACTTTGAGGGCAGCTAGGGATAGGACGGGTGTCAGCGGCCCCGCAGCTGCCCGGGACAGGAGCCTGGCGCAAGCAGCCCGGGGCAGGCTGCGGTGGGTGCTCCAGACCAAGTAGGCACTGCGCCTGGGCTTCCCCGCCTGCTTCCTCTGCCCACGCGCCCCGTGACCCGCGTGCCCGCTCGGCCCTTACCTTGAACCATGGGAACGGCGCGGCCCCGGCTGGCCGAGGACTTGGGCGCACGTGACGGGGCGGTCCGGCGTCCGTCCCAGGCCAGGCGCAGCTAGTAGCGGCCGCTCATGCCCAGGCCACGGCTGCGGCGCCTGCTGGGGCCGGGCGGGCGAGGCGGGCGCGGGAGAGGCCCCGGAGGACCGCGGCAGGCGGCTGCGTGCCCAGGCGGCAGCCCCTCGCCAGCGCCGGCTGCGCCGCGGCTCCGGACGCCAGGCTGGCTCCCGGCGAGCTGCACGCGCGCTGCTCCGGCCGCGTCNCGCGCGCAGGCGGGGAGGGCGCGCGCCCGAGCTGGGCGAGAAGCGCGCCGCCGGCCCCGCGCGCGGCGTCGTCGGGGGCTGCGGGGAGCGGCCTGGGAGCTGTCCCTGGTGCTGACGGCGGGTGCGCTCCGGGCCGGGGTTCGCGACCTCCCGCCGGCCTGGGGGTGACCCCTACCCTCTCACCGCGCTTTGCGGGGCTCGCGGGCTCTTCGCCTGCTTTCCTTGCGTTTCCACCGCGCTGAGATTCGGACCCGGACCGAAGTTGCTTGTTTACCAAGAGCGCAACCTTGGGGCAAGTCCCTTACTGGGGTGCCCCGCTGGCTCTCATCTTCACAGGGGTCTGGGAGCAGTGCCTGGAAGGCCGGTCTGAGAATGAAATTCAACCTCGTCCAGGCGCCTGGCGCACAATGAGTGCGTAGTAAATGGTTGCCTTTATCACGATTCCTCCGCGGCCCCCCTCCCCTTTTTCTTGGTTAGCAGGCACAGAGCAAGTGAGAGAAGGGGGCAGTGCTGGTCCTGAACTGGGCTGGCCGGTGTTGGGGGCTTGATAGCTGTCTTTGCACCTCTCAGAGCATTCATAGGGGAAGGGAGTGGACTTCTTCCTCGGGACCTCAAACCACAGACTCAGGACCAACGGTCAGAAGTTAAAGTGAGGCAGCTTTGGGCTGGGTACCAGAGAAAACTCTCTGATGGAAGGTCCTTGACCTGAACGGAATATTCTGTGACCTCTGTTCCCGTGGACACTCCAGACGAGGCTGCAACCAGAGACCCTGACCTGAGAAAGTTCTGGAATTTAAAAGGCTTTGAGTTAGCATGTGTCAGCACGGAAAACCACGTCCGGCTCATTGAAAGCACTGTTTGCTTGTTTGCTTTATTGACTTTTGTGCGTGTTCTGATCTAAGTTGCTTCAGTCACGTCTGACTCCCTGTGACCCCATGGACTGCAGCCCACCAGGCTCCTCTGTCCATGGGATTCTCCAGGCCAGAATGCTGGAGTGGGTCGCCATTCCCTTCTGCAGGGGATCTTTCCGACCCAGGGATCAAACCCGCACATCTTATGTCTCCTGCATTGGCAGACAGGTTCTTTATCCCTCGCACCACCTGGGAAGCCCTTATTGACCCTCAGAGAGAGTGAAAGTTGCTCAATCATATCCGATTCTTTGCAACCCCGTGGACTATACAAGTCCATGGAATTCTCCAGAATCCTGGAGTGGGTAGCCATGCCCTCCTCCAGGGGATCTTCTCAACCCAGGGACTGAACCCAGGTCTCCCTCACTGCAGGCAGATTCTTCACAGCTGAGCTACCAGGGAAGCCCCTTATTGACCCTACTGTTCTGTATAAGAAGCTATACCCTGGTAGGAGGAACACGTAACTTCAGCCCGTTCTCGAGATGAGAATACCGAAAACAGAGGAGGTAAAGCGACCTCCAGGGAGTCCATTCCCACCTTACAGATGGGCTGAGGACAGAAGGGTATGCAGCTTGCTCGGAGCCACACGACAGGGCCGAGAGGTGAGCGCCTACAAACCAAGCGTCAGACTGCACTGCAGCCTGCCCTTGCCGTGCCCCTGGCAGGGGTGCCTGTCTGATCTTCCAGAGTTATTCAAGCAATTTTGACTCTGGAGGGCTTCTTATAACAAACCAGGCAAGTAGCTCGTTCCTCTTGACTAGCGAGAAGAGCTGGAGCCTGCCCTGCAAGTATCTCTGTCCCTTCCAAGCAAGGTAATTGTCACCTGCCTCATTTCCCGGGGGACCGGTGGCCGTGCTTAATTCATTAATTGGCTGTGAGCTGTGCCTGCGTCCACCAGGCTCTTATCTCATGATAAACATCATTACGTGCTTAACATGCTCTAGACACAAGGCTGAGCACTTGTCCTGCAATGTTGCATTTACTCCCCTCAGCAGCCCAGGGAGATGGATACTGTTGGTGCCTAAGTTTGCAGCTGAAGACTGAGGCTTTTAAAAGCAGCAGGCTGGAGTTGGGTCAGACCAGTTGTCAAGCATAGGCTCCTAACCGTCTCCTTCCAGATTTTCCACGTTGTCCCCAAACTAGGGAAATAGGTGAATATGAATAGAAATTCCATATAAGGAGTTAGAAAAAGAGAGAGAAAGAGGAAAGCAGGAGAGAGATGCAAAGTAGCCAGCCATTCAGCGCCCTAGCAGTCGGCAAAGGAATCCTTTAACTCAACATTTCCAGTCAAAATCCTCGTTTTGACAGCTGAGCAACTTTTTCTTTTTTTCAGTATTTCTTGGATCCTAGCAACTGTGTGCCAGGAATTTTAAAAGGAGCATCACTGCCAAACCCTCCTTACCAGCCCGTTCACAGGCCCTTCCACTTCTCCGCCGGCCCACTTTTCATTCACTCTACGGAATTTCACAGCCGTGGGTCTGGGCAGCTGCAAATTTCGGAGGCTGATTCAGGCCCTAGAGCTCTCGACCTGCTGAAGCACTGGTTTCTTCCCAGGCTGTGCGGAGAGGTGGGCCCCCGATGCTTGTGACGCTGCAGCCTAAGCCCACTTTATTGAAACCATCCTGAATATCCCCTGACATGTAAGGCAGGCACCTCATCCTCAGTCTATAGACGGTGGCAGAGGGTGAGGTAGGTTACCCACTCACACGACTGGCCGGGCAGTGGCTGCACTGAATGGGCTTTATTTAGATAACCATGCCTGTGGTCACCACCAAGCTGGTTCTTTGTGTGACCAACACGTGGCTTCATTTTAAGCAAAAACCTCATTTCCAAAAATAAAAATGGGGGAAAATGAGGATTCATTGGTCTGACTTTATAGAAACAACTCATCTTCAGATTTCCTTAAATAGTAATTTCTCCCGTGCAGGAAAAAAAAAAAAAAAGGATTTGAGCTACACACAGTTCTCTCAGGTTGGCCAAAAACAGGCCCGGGGGTGGGAGGAACGGCACGGCACCACCCCGCTGGCATTCCTTCCACTACAATCTGCTTTTTGGTTGCATGGCAACTTCAGTCTACGGCAGCTACTATGTCCCCGACTCCAGCATCTTTCCGCGACGCAGAGCTACATGGATAGAACTCAAATCCAACAGATGCCCAAGTTGGTCAAAAAAATCCCAGCACGTTGGATCACGCATGGCAATTCACAAAGGTGCGTTTCCCACTAAGAGCAAACAGGGCTCTTGGAAGTTGAGGCTGACACGGTGAAGCCAGGACCTTGATGGCCACACGCTTCTTGGGTGCCAGTGCGGGCAGCCTGCCGGGGAGGGACCCTGACTTCACTGTGGGGACTCAGCCCTCTACTCAGCCATGTCACACGCACAGCCACATGCAAGTTTGGGTGGACTGAATGAAGTTCTTGGGAGCCGAGGATATTTGCCCAGCTGCAATCTCTGGCCTGAATTTGGTCCTGCAGAGGCGCAGAGCGCTCGAGGAGTGAAGTTTCTGCCAGGATGTGAGACTAATGGCCCAAAACCTTTCCAACTCTTTGGAAATCTTCAGGAGGGGCTGAGTTCGCCATCTCCAGAAGCGGCTGGCCATCACTTACAGCAGGGCAGGCTGGCTGACCTGGCCCTGGGGATGCTTCCAGCCTTGGAAGTCCATGAGCTTTCGGAAGGGGATCCCCCTTCCCTCAGCCTCTGTTTTGGCCGATGGTGAATCTTGAGCACCAGGAAGGGCGCTTTGTTGAGTTTTCCAAGGTTACGGGCCCTGGGCCAAATGACCGAAGTCCTTATAGACGCCGTCCATACCTTCTGGCAGTTACCACATTAACCTCCGTTTGTTCATTGAATTGTTTTGTTCTCTCGGTCTGCACTCCTGACGGATTCTGCCTGATTGAATGGGCTGGTGGCAGGTCCACTGACGTCACTACATCTAGGTCGCAGGTCAAGCCCATTCGGAGAACAGATAATTGAAAATGTCTTTTTTTTCCGCAATGGGCAATGCCGTGACACTGGGATTATTGTGTGATGTAGGCTAGCAGAGTGCACTCACATCCTAGATCAAGGCCTTTGGATCGGATGCTGTCTGGACGTGACCAGGAGAATAACGAGGCATCAAAGTGTGTGAGAGCGAGAAGGCTCGGCAACCAGGCGTGCAGGGTGTCGGGAGTGGGCGGGGTGCTCTGTGCGTGCCAGCGTTCCCCACACGTGGTGAGTGGGGTGATCCCAGGTGCCCTGATTGGAACAGACAGCCTCGTCTGTTTGAACAGATATGACTGGTGGTTTTTAATTACGGCAGTGTTTTAAAACGTTGTGACAGCAAGCTTGATCGTTCACTCTTTAGGAGTCTTCGAGGCTGCTGAACGAGGAAGCCTGGGGACTGAGTGAGGTGCGACAAGGGCCCCCCAAGGCTCCTTAACTGGGTCTCAGGACAAGTCCTCCCGAGCATGGGGGCCGAGGCGGGGCCCTGGAGACGTCTAGATGTGTATAAGAGACAGCTTCACAGCTGAGCTACCAGGGAAGC